>JAOVYV010000002.1:7536776-7548300 GCA_025674545.1 Hassar affinis | reverse complement strand
TGCCGGCTGGGCACCGGCTCCCCCGTGACCCCGTAACTGGGAATAAGCGGTACAGATAATGACTGACTGACTGTTCTTTTCTGTGAAAATGTCTATGGTATAAGAGGAATATAACAAATCAGGAAAGGGTTATAGGAAAGCAATCATCTTCATGGTGGTAATAGTAACTCCACTTCACATCACAACAACCAGTCATTGATTATGTTCCTATAACAGAACAGATTTGTTGTTCGTCACTGTGTTATTCTTTATGGTCAATGGCACTACTGTCAAAGAATAATGCAATAAATAAATTCTGTTATACAGCTGTATTGCAATGCAAAAAAAAGTTTGGTATGTACGACAGTAACATTATCAAGATGATTAAACCAATTGTCTGCATTGTATACAATGTATACAATGTATAAAATTTCTTGATGTGATTTATTCCTGACCTATATTGAAAGTCTGGATGGTCTTGACAGTTCATCAGGTTGACATTAGAAGATTGCTGGGTTAGGGCAGATTGATGAGTTTGATTTAGGGCAAGGCCAAGATTCATCAAACCCCACATGCCCATTATATTATGAACCATAATCTGACAGGATTTAACAACATATTGACACATCTGGAAGGATGCAGGGAATACAAGCCAAAGGAAGGATGAATGCCCAATAAAGGGACTTTACTGGATGGCCAGATGAGGAACCTCCACTCGTTTTCTCTCTTTCCACACTCTGTCCTCATGCATTCACAAGAGGCTGATGTCAGACTGCAGGGGAGCAGCCACATCTGTTAAAAGTTCCTAATCTCAGCCAAAGGAGTTCAAGCCTCACCCAGCCTATTCTTTCAACACAGGGCCAACATATCAGGGCCTTGTAAAAGTTGGAAAAGGAAAAAAAAGGAGTGAAGTATAGGAAGTAAGAGAGAGGCAGAAACAACAAACCAACCCTTGGCATAGTTGCAATTCATGTGAAATGAATTCAGTGTCCTAAATGAGTTGTTCTAGGGAGCAGACACCTCCTGGTGTGCGTCCAGTCGATATTTTTCTACTAAACCACTTCTGCAGTTATTCTGCAGTGTTGCTTATTGGGTTATTTCTTTCTCTGACCTCTCTCTCTCTTCTTATGGTTGAAAGACGTCTCGCCTTTCCTTCAATTGTGAAATGTTGATGAAAACCGGAATTTTTTTTTTTTTCTGGCAGCACGCACACACACACACACACACACACACACACACACATACACACACACACACACAAACATGTACAATGTAGTTGTTTGTCCTCCTACAGTATGTGTTAATCAGTACCATGTGTTTTAACACACATCAACAGAAAGCCTGTTTTTTAAAAGCTGCTTTTCCTGTGGTGTTGTATATAAGATATATAATGGTTTGCTGTATGTTGCTTGCCTGACTAATGCCTTCCCTCTTCGATAGGATGTACAAAGTGTTATTTTTTGTAACAATCAAACCCTGGACTTATTTTTATAGTTTCATGGGCACTTCATGATGCAGGTTGTATAGGCATGTACAAAGTACCGGTGCATAATATTTCTCCCACATAATGTGGGAGAAAGTACAGGAATTATATAAATAAGCATAGCCAATTACAAAATAGTTTCTTGGGGATTGGGGGTGGGGTATTTTTCATGGTTGTTATTTGTAAACAATTTTGCAATCTATAGTAAATGACTTTGCAGCTACTTTATTATTTCAGCCATTTTTTTACATATGTCCATGTCATGACATACAGTCTGTGCAAAACTTTTAGGCAGGTGTGAAAAAATGCTGTAGACCAAGAATGCTAGTGTTAATAGTTTATTTTTTATCAATTTACAAAATGCAAAGTGAGTGAACAAAAGAAAAATCTACGTCCAATCAATATTTCATGTTACTTCTTATAAGTACACTTGCCAGGGATTTTCTAGGATTATAGTCAAGTGTATGATCACCCAAATATACAAAACAGGTGCTAATGGTCATCAACTTCACATGCAGGTTGAAATACAGTCATTAACTGAAACATAAGTACCTGTGTAGGAGGCTTAAAAGTGGGTGAGGAACAGCCAAACAGATGTACTGTTCAAGCTGTTCTGAAGAAGCACAAAGAAACAACATTGAGGATCGTAGACGCAGTGGTCGGCCAAGGAAACTTAAAGCAACAGATGACAAACACATCAAGCTTTTTGCCCTTCAAAATCAGAAGATGTCCAGCAGTGCCAGCAGCTCAGACCTGGCAGAAACCAGTGGAAACCAGGTACACCTATCTACTGTCCGGAGAAGTCTGGCCAGAAGTGTTATTCATGGAAGAGTTCAACCAAAAAGCCATACCTCTGAAATGGAAGCAAGGTCAAGTGACTCAAATATGCATGAAAACATTGGAACTGGGGTGCAGAAAAACACAGAAGAGATCCACAGAAGAGCCTTTTCACACCTGCCTAAAACTTTTGCACAGTAATGTATACATACTATGCAAAATACATTGATTGCATCCCCCCTGCGTATATACAGCGATAGACATCCATGGAAGTTTCTAGAGCTGTTTCCACCATGAGAATGGCAAGTTATCATGATTTTGTGATTTGAAATGTGGTTTAATAGTTGGAGCTTGTGGGATAGAGTTGAGCAGTGGGTTGAGGGCCTTGCTCAGGGGCCCAACAGCAGCAGCCCCGTTCAGGGTTGGTACCCCCAACCTTACAATCTGCAACTCGGAATCCTAATCTACTGGGCTACCGCTGCCCCTATGAAGTATGAGGGTGACACGGTGGCTCGGTGGGTAGCACCATCGCCTCACAGCAAGAAGGTCCTGGGTCCTTTCTGTAAGGAGTCTGCATGTCCTCCCCGTGTCTGCTTGGGTTTACTCCAGGTTCTCCGGTTTCCTCCCACAGTCCAAAGACATGCACGTTAGGTTGATTGGTGTCTCTAAAGTGCTCTGTCTAGGGTTGTTCCTGCCTTGCGCCCTAAGTTGCCGGCTAGTTGCCAGGCTCTCCCATGACCCTGAAAAGCAATAAGCGGTTAAGAAAACCAATGAATGAATGAGTTGGAGCTTGTGAGATGGCTCATAGCATTTTGGGGGTAGAAGCAAAATTTGGATTTTCATGTATGAGTATTTCAAGGGTGTACCGTGACTACAAGAATTCCAGCAAAACCTCAAAGTTAAGACAGCAGTGTGGCTGTCCAAAGACTCTGGGTGAATGTCACCAGCATCAGCTGAGTTTCATGTGATAGGCATGCAACACTGTCTCAAATAACATCAGAATTCAATGCTGGGGCCTCAACAGTCATCAGCATGAGGACTGTGCAACATTCCCTGCAAGATCCCATGGGGGACCTCCCAAGTATTAACTGTTATACCAGGTTTTCTGGTACTTCATTGAAAGTTTTTTTTGCATCCTCAGAGGGACATTTCTGTTTTGGCATCATAGCTAATTTGTTTGCCATTTTATAACTTTTGTGTGTATGTGTACATGTGCATTTCAGGAGTGTGTGAACCCATGCTGCAACGCAACTACCTGTACTCTCAAAGAAGATGCTGTATGCGCCCATGGACAGTGCTGTGAGGACTGCAAGGTACTTGTTTGATCTATCTCTCTTTTGCCTTACTCCTTACTCCTCTGTCTGTCCTCCACCTACTCATTCTCAGAGGAAAAAAGAGAAAGAGTGGAAAATGCATTCTCTTTGCTCCATTAGTGAGCGCAACATGAACTGTCATTTAAACTCCAAAAAATGCACGCCAAATTTCCTCCAAGGGCTACAGACAGATAAATCCGTCAGCATAGTTCACTGACTGAACGAGGACAGAGATCCTGAGCCGCCTTACAATCAGCAGGGCTTTTTGGCTGGCAAGGTCACACAAATATCTTTTGGATCATAGCTTGGCTGAAACAATTTAGCAAGCATGTGGACTTAAGTACTCATAAAAAAAAATAACTTCTAAATTTAGTCCAATGCTGCTGCAAAGACCCTATTTCTTTTTTCCCCTCTAGGTTAAATTTGTAGTGGAAGAAAAACTGTGCAGCTTTTTGGGTTGTGCCACTGGTGTCACTTTTTTTCATTTCAGCAATAGGTTACATTTCATCTTGGTACTTGTGATGTTTTGTGTGTGTGTCTGTCTGTGTCTTTGAAGTTAAAGCCAGCTGGAACACCATGCAGAGAGTCAAGTAACTCATGTGACCTTCCTGAGTTCTGCACTGGTTCGAGTCCTCACTGCCCGGCCAACGTCTACCTGCATGATGGACATGCATGCCACGCTGTTGATGGCTACTGTTACAATGGCATCTGCCAAACCCACGAACAGCAATGCATCACACTCTGGGGTCCAGGTTAGTTTCTGAGAAGAGTCTGTATCTTGTATTGAGAAGAAAATCCTCCACCGCAGTAGGTTCACCAATCAACCACCTCCTTGTATGTACACTCTTTGTCCATTTTATCAGCTCCACTGACCATACAGGCGCATTTTGTAGTTTTACAGATAACCCCCTTTTATGCTGTTCTTCAGTGGTCAGGACCCCCACAGGACCACCCAGGGGTGCAACTACATACTTTCTGAGGTGTATGCAAACATATTATGTTTGCATACACCCCGTCTATGTGTCCAGATTTTAGTTACTATGTGTCTGGCATCGATTTGGCGCCCCCTCTAGTGCAGCGCCCCTATGCGTCGCATATGATGCATACCCCCTTTTTGCGCCACTGGGACCACCACAGAACAGGGATTATTTCGGTGGTGGATGATAGTCAGCACTGCAGTGACACTGATGTGGTGGTTTTGTGTCTTGTGCTGCTGCTGTTATTAAACCCCTCAGTGTCACTGCTGGAATGACAATAGTCCAAAAATCAAAAAAATATCCAGCCAACAATGTCCTGTGGGTAGCATACTGTGAAGGACTAGAGGATAACTAACAGAAAGTGTGCAGCAACATATGAGTTACTGTAATGATCCAACACTGAAGTCAAGTGCAATAAGTTTATTTTCATTCAGGTGGCAACAGACACACAAAAACATAAAACAAAGCTAGAGCTCAGAGCATGGTGAACAAAAATAGCAGGAGGGTTCAAAAGGCAAAAACAAGAATAGTCCAAAGCTCAGAAGATGTCCAAAAATGTGGAGGGAAGGCAGGGCAGGAAACACCACGCTCTGGCAGCAAAAACAAAAATGAGAACAAAGAAACAAACGTGAGAACTAGATTAAAATGGGAAAGCAAGGGACAAAGGGGCCAAGTCCTAAAAAGGTAAAGCTAATAACAACAAAAGTACATAGCTTGATATTCCAATGAGGCAGATGTGAAGCATCTGTAGCGAGAGCTTACTGTTGATCCGGGGAGAGTGTCTTTTTGTTCTCCCCAGCATGGGCTCCAGGCTGATTGTGCTCATTGCTGGCAGGTGCTCATCATTGTGGCCTGTTCGTGGGAGCTGTAGTTTTCTCTTGTAGTCCAATGTTAGGGTACTTTTGACAGCTTCTAGTGGCCATGGACATAACAGAGCCCCCCTCCAAGGGGCTAACTCCGGGACAACTCTTCTTGGGACGTCCTTTGTGTGAGTACCTGGAGTGGAAGTCCTGAAGAAGAAGTGGGCCTAGGATGTCTTTGGCTGCTACCCAGGAGTTCTCCTCAGGGCCTCAGGCCTTCCCAGGCCACCAGGTACGGGATCTCTCTGTGCCATTTTCTGGAATTCAAAACATCATTGACGGTGAGATGTGTTGGGCTCTGACCTGGGTGTGTCCTTGGAGCTAGGGCTTGTCTCTCCCTTCTGGTCTAAACCGGGCTGGCTTGAGCTGATTGACATGAAATGTGAGGTGTAGCTTGCTGTGGCATAGATAGGAAATGGACTGATGTACCGGTGACTTAACTTCTTGATTCCTGTGGGATCGCCCAAGGACTTGGTGGACACCCAGACTCTGGTAGACTGGCATGCCTCCCCTCATTTTGTCTGCCACCTTCTTCATCTGGGCAATGGCACATGAGAGCTGTTGGTGTGTGAGGAATCAGACTTGTTCACTCTTCCTGTACAACTTGTCTACACTGGGAATATCAGTGGGCATGGCATTTCATAGATACAGTGGAGGCTGGTGACCCAGAGTGACCCTGAAGGGGGTTAGGCCAGTGGATTATGGAATATTGGGCTCTGTGATCTCGGATTCAAGCTCGTTCATGCGTTCTTGGATTCGGGTCTGTAAGACAAGACAAAATTAAACCAAGCAAAGAAGAGTGCCCACCTGGTTTGGTGTGGGTTCAGCCAACTAGCAGACTTGATGTACTCTAGGTTCTTGCGATCTGTGATATAGTGACGGGATGCCTGGTGCCCTCCAGCCAGTGTCTCCATTCCTCTAGGCCAAGTTTGATTGCCAAGAGCTCCCCCATGTTATAATTCTGTTTCGTGGGGAATAGCTTTCTTGAGAAGAAGGCTACGGGATGGAGTTTGGCTGGTGCACCTTCCCTCTGTTACAGGATCACCCCCACTCCTTGGCTGGAGGCATTGAATTCCAAGATAAAAGGGTAATCGAGGTCTGGCTGTCTTAGAATGGGTGCAGTGGTGAATGCCTCCTTCAGGCACTGAAAAGCAAAATCCTCTTCAAAAGATTGGTGAGAGGGGCTGCTAGGAGGCTGAAGGTCCTTATAAATCTTTGATAAAATTTGGCAAAACCTAGGAAACTTCTCAGTTCCTTGACTGTGTTGGGGCACTTCCACTGCGTGATAGCCTCAACCAGTTCATGAACACCCCCTCTGGCCCAATGTGGTACCCCAAGAACTCGACGCACGACTGGTAGAATTGGCAGTTCGCCTTCTTTACAAAGCGTTGATACTGGAGAAGTTGTTGTAGTACTAGACAAACCTTCTTGATGTGGGGGGACAAGTCTGGGGAAAAGATCATGATATCGTCAATGTAGGCCAAGACACAGTTGCCTAACAAGTCTCTGAAGATCTCATCTATGAAGTGCTGGAAGACATTTGGGGCTAAGACTAAGCCATACGGCATAACTAGGTATTCATAGTGGCCAGAGGTGGTGCTAAATGCCATCTGCCACTCGTCCCCCTCTCTAGGCCCTCAGCCCTCCATTTAGCAAACAGATCCTTGAAATCACAATAAGCCGATGGTACCTGAACTTCAACATGGGTCTCTGGGCTTTGGATCTGGGTGGTACCTACTGGACAAGCCTTGAGTCCCAAAGAGTTCTTAAAGCAGGAGGCTGACTAGCTTAGGATCTCCCCTTCCCTCCAGGAGATGGCAGGATCATGGAGCCTCCTCCAGTCAATCCCTAGAATGATTGGATGCTTCGGGGAATCAATGAGCAGGAATGTGATCACCTCCTCATGGAGTAGACCCACTCTCAATCTCAGCGGAACGGTCTTGTGAGTGACAGTGCCGCTTCTGATGGGGACCCCATCCACAGCTCTTATCTTAAATGGTGACTGCAGCCCGCATGTGGGGATTCCATAGGAACACATGGATCTGAAATATTATCTGTATTGGAACTGTGAACTCACGTGGCGTGACTGGAACATCTCTACTCACTGCGTGCACCAAGGTGTGGGTTTCAGTCCCACCACTGGTGCATGGTGTAGTTTGAGGATTGTTGGGGCAGAGGCAGGCGGCATGGCCCTCTTCTCCACAGAAGAAGCATAGATGGAGGGTGGCATGCTGCCTCCCCTCCTGGGATGACAAGTGCAGAGGGGGGACCTCCATCTGGGCCTTAAGAATGATGCTGGGTGGTCTGGAGATCATCCAGCATGATAGGTGTGGTGATAAGGCTGTCCAGCATCATGTTTACATCACAGCAGTCCAACTCTCTTTGGACATCTGTATTTAGTCCACAACGGAAAATGGCCTTCAAAGCTGGCTCATTCCAGTCACTTTCTGCTCTGAGTCTCTGAAAAACAGTTAGTAGCCACTCTCCGGCACCATGGCCATTGGAGGAGTGATGAAACACTTGGCGGAATAATGTGGCGTAAGTTCATATAGCTGCGTGCTTCCTCACCTGAGTGGTGCCACATGGCTGTGGCCCATTGGAGTGCCTTGCTGCTGAGCAAACTAATCACTATGGCCACCTTTTGTTGATCAGTCAGTCCCTCAGTCAGTTTAGTGTGAAATATAGTTTGTATTGGAGGACAATCAACCCTTGCACTCATCAGATTTACTTACCCATCAGGAGCATTCATTGTGGGAGTTGCCTTCAGCCACCACAGAAAAAAAAACCTTCGCAAAAAACCTCAAATACCTTTTCATTGCATATAAATAAATAAATTGATTTGTATTATGTCCATTCTGCTATGGCACATACATGTCTAACGGCTTGATAAAAGCATGAAATTTATTCATGGTGTGAGAAGAGCATATTTGCAAGGTTGTTGCCATCTTTGGGCAGAGAGGTCCACACTCCTGAGAGGTCCACAATTCCTCCACTCTTCCTATTTGCAAGGAGACAGCCTAGGCATGATTAAAAAGTAAATAAAACCATTTCCATGTTGTTTTGTTAAATGCTTATCAAATGCTTATATTGTGCATGCAGTGGAAGAGTGTTTTCATCTTGTAGATGAGTTTGTCCTGTAAAGTCATTATGCAGTCATTACGCAATAGATAAATTAATGTAATATTGCTCATATAACATCCGCATCATGCAGTGTTGTTTATTCCACATGGCTACTAATGTGACACAGGCCACAGATTGAGACATATTTCAACAGTATTCCCTGCTGTCTATTTTAAATTCAGAAATGGACCAAAACTGGATGTGTTGTTAGTGCCACTTTGAATTAAAGACCTTAGTTGACTATCTCTCTTTCTCTTTAGGGGCCAAACCTGCCCCTGGTATCTGCTTTGAAAGAGTGAACTCAGCTGGAGATCCCTATGGCAACTGTGGCAAAGATTCCAGGGGCTCCTTTGCCAAATGTGAAGCACGGTAAACAACAACACACACCACACAGCCAGGGACACGGTGATTCATGGTGCTTCATGGCATGGCTCACATGCATCACATAATGTTATATTACACAGAAGGGGAAACAACTAACCTTTATTCCATTATGATTCACACTGCAATCATACACAGAAGTGTTCTGTACTCTTGTATATGAGTAGCACAAGCAGCCTTTCTGTCCAGATTCTGCGCCTCCATTTCATTTCCATTCAGTAAGCCACACTTTATAAACTGGGGGCTCTGGAGTACACCCTGTCCTGTACGTTTTAGTGTACACACATTCACTTCAACTCAGTAATGACTGATTGGCTAATTATTTCAATTAGGTGTGCTGATCTGAGAAAACACTAAAATATTCATGTCAAAGGCTTTTCAAGGACCAGAGTTACAAGCCGGTGCAAGCAATCCAGGCAGTAAAAAGACAAACGTGCCTAATCTTTTTTTATGTTATTATCTTTATATTATCTTTTTTTGTAACGAAACTGTAATAATTACAATACAGTTCCACATAAAGTGTGATATGAGACAGTGGGGCAGTGAACAAACAATATCTGTGAGTATTCTCATTGCTGTAGTTTTACTAAATATGACTTGGTTTCTAAACCTGGGCCTATGCAAAGAGTCAGTTTAACAAATATGGCTGTAAAACTGGTCTTGTACAACCCAAATTACAATGAAGTTGGGATGTTGTGTAAAACATAAATTAAAAAAAGAATAAATAAAAAAAATATTGTCAAAGAACATGTCTTATGCAATTAGTGTGGATTAAAATATTGGTTTGAACAGAAACATATACACTATATGGCCAAGTGTTTGTGTACCCATATGTGGGTCTTCTCCAAACTGTTGCCACAAAGTTGGAAGCACATAAAATGTCTTTGTATGCTGCAGGAATACAGTTTCCCTGTAGACCAGCATGACAATGCCCCTGTGAACAAAGCAAGCTCCATGAAGACATGGTTTATGAAGGTTTCAGTCTAAGAAATTGAATGACCTTCACAGAGCCCTGACATCAATCCCACTGAACACCTCTTGTATGAACTGGAAAACAGAGTGCACCCCAGGCCTTCTCATCCAACATTGCCCGACTTCATTAATGCTCTTGTGGTCAAGACATTCCAAAATCTAGGTTAATATTGGAGGTTAAGCAGTTAAACAGCTATAACAGCTAAATCTGGAATGGAATTTTCAACAAGCATGTGGGTGTGATGCTCAGGTGTCCACATACTTCTGGCCATATAGTGTTTCTTCTGTGATTCACTGGAAATGGCTTCACCTGGAATATTCCTGAACCATTAACAGTATTTTTATTCTCCATGTTCTCTTCAAGTGGATGTGGGAGTCTTGTGCTTTTAACATTTTTTTTCCAGTGGATGTCTGTTCATTTATTAATGATCCCTTTCTCGCAGATCATATAAACATCCTGCCAAAATGTGGCAACAGACATTGGAGAGCATCTTGTAAATGACATAATAGCTTTAATTTAGAGTCCTGGGAGATTTAATTTTTTTTTATAAAAGACACCTTTCTCTTTTTCTCTCCCAGTGAACATTTGAAACGGAACAGTATAAAGAGAGTGAAAGAGTAAAAGAAATGAAAGGCTAAGCACTGACTCACTCACTGTTTGTTCTCTTGTTCTCATCTATTGATCTATGCATGTGTGTGTGTGTGTGTCTGTGTGTGTGCACATGTGTTTTGCTACAGAGATGCTAAATGTGGTAAAATCCAGTGCCAGGATGGTGCCAGTCGACCTGTAATTGGAACCAATGCTGTTTCCATAGAGACTAACATCCCCCTGCATGAAGGGGGGCGTATCCTGTGTCGAGGGACACACGTATACCTCGGGGACGATATGCCTGACCCTGGACTAGTGCTGTCTGGCACCAAGTGTGCTGAGGGCATGGTATGTCTTTGTAGAGCTCTGGGAAATGTTGTAGTCATAAGCAGAGTCAACATTTAATCAGAAGAGTTGATGTTAGAAATGAACATGTACTCAGTGTTGTGTTCTCTGTGGGTTTTTTCCTCTCTATTACAGATGTGTTTGAACAGGCAGTGTCAGAATGTCAGTGTGTTTGGAGTGCACGAGTGCTCAGGGAAGTGCCATAGCAGAGGAGTAAGTAACTCTAGCATGCATGGATAATTCTGAATGTTCCCTATATGACATGCTTATAATTCTGAAAAGATAAATGGCCTTTTCCTTTGGGTGCAGAAGTTTGCAAATGCCTTGGATTCTTGATTTTTTAAAAACAGACCAGATAAAAAACAGAAACAGATATGATATAGTTATTTCATGTACAGTTTACTTTTTTTCCAACATTGTAAATTAATACTGAAGTCACCCAGACTACGAAGGAAAACATAAGGAATCATGTAGTTAACTTAAAAGTGTTAAACCAAAATACAAAGCCTACTTCAAAGTAGGCTTCATGAGGTAATCACCTGAAATGGTTTTCCAACAGTCTTAAAGGAGTTTCCAGAGGTGCTGAGCAGTCTGCATGGATTGTAGTTTTTCTTTGTATACCAACTCTACCCCTTCACAACACAACTGATGGTCTCAAACACATTAAGAGGGCGAGAAATTCAAGAAATGAACTCTTGACAAGGCACAGCTGTTAACTGAAAGCCGTT
>JAOVYV010000002.1:7471029-7484128 GCA_025674545.1 Hassar affinis | reverse complement strand
AGGCTGGTCCAATTTAGCCATGAAACCTCCCACACTAAAATGACAGGTGTTTCAGATTCATTGTCTAACCCCTGTATATTGTTTATGGATGGTTGTAGATAGATAGATATAACTATAAGTAAAATTGTATGAATGCAGGTTGTATTCAAATAGAATTTTGGTCCTGAATATGAGAAAAAAGCCTTTTTGAGAAAATACAATATTGTTTACTGTGTGGACTTTATAAAGGAAATCATCACAGAAAAAATTAGGCATAAAATGACATATCAAGGGATGTGAAGCCTTCTTCAAAGTTACTAACTTTCAAATATAATCGAGTGAAATGAACAATCTCTGTTGTAGTTTGATATTTTATTACTACAGTTTGAGAGAAGACATCTGAAAAATTACCTATGTTGTGCTGAGTGTAATTTTCTATTTTTATCCCTGTATAATAAAACTCTACATTTTTATAGACCCTGGGCCATTTTTGTAAGATTGTAACTCTAAATACAAAGACATTGCGATGTGAACTATATGTTGTTCCTGTCCACTGTGAGCCAAGACTTTTATCTGCAGTATATTCATACTGAATGTGACACAACAGGTCTTCAGTGCCAGACTTCACAAAGCACACAGGAAATTCTCCAGATCAGAGTCAGCAAAACAGAACAGGAAAACGCATGACTGAAGAAAAGGGTGGGTGTCACAGATTAACTACTCAACCCCACATCATCACTGTGAATATCTTTTTTAAGCCTCTACTTCCTGTTTGTTTAGGAACTGTTGCTTTTACTTTATTTAGGTGTCAGTTTGATTTTACTTCCAGCGTGACATTCCGACTTAAATAACCACAAAAACAGCTTATTAATTTATCATCTTTTTACTGAAAATGAGTATTAAATAAAGGAAAATGATACCATTTCCATGATACCAGTTCAGATATTGATCCATAAGTAGATCCATGAGTTTTTGTAATTTTCCTGTATTCAGGCAGTAAGGAATAGGCCATTTATTTCAAAACAGAATGCAACTGTAATTATACATTACACATATAATTAAGACAAACGTAGTACAAAGACTTTGGCAGAAAAAAAAAATAATAAAAGAGTGCATGAATGATCATAACGAAGTAAACAAAACGTTGCGTTCGTTGCAAAGTGTACAAAATGAGCAGAATGGAAAACAAGAGAGAGTCCAGTGCATGTCCATGTCTGTCCATGAGAGTTAGCAGCCTTTTCGTTCCAATAAAGAGTCTCTGCATGACTGGAGTAGGAAGTTTGCTCCAATCAGGTTCAGTTTGAAGCCGGTAACAGCATGCTGATTGGCAGAGCCTTGGCTGTTGTAATCTTGTTGAGATTTCGAACCTCTGTTTGCCAGGAGGGAATCTTCTTGGTGGTCATGTGACGGCGAGCGTGCTTAGTCAGGTGATCGCTGCGCATGAAGCGTCGGTCACAAACAGGACAGACAAACTTTTTCTCGCCGGTGTGCGTTCGCCGGTGACGGGAGAGCTCATCAGAGCGTGCAAATTTTTTGTCACAGCCCTCCCAGTTACAGCTGAATGGCTTCTCGCCTGCAGGAACAGACACAATTAGAGAAATGCTACACACTTTTCAACTTAATAAAAATATCAAAAAGATACTTAAATAATCAATGGAGCAAACCTGTCCTTCCTTACCTGTATGAGTTCTAAGGTGTGCCTTGAGATGAGAACTCTTGAAATAGGTCTTCCTGCAGCCAGGGAAGCTGCAGATGTAATTGCGCCTACGGGAGAACTCGGACTGCACGGTGCCGCTCTGCCCTGAGGGTAGGTAGATAGGTGCCGGTGCCAGAGGAAGCAGTTTGGTGCTGCCCATGGTTACAACCGCCTGCTGTGGGCACTGTGGTGTCTGAGCCCGAGGCATCACCAGCATCACAGTGCCTTGTGGAACTGAAGAGCCAACAAAAATTGGCTGTGGCAAGATAGACTTTGGAGCTGGACTCTGGATAAATGCTGCTGAAATAAGTCCTGGTTGAGCCACTGGAAACATCTGGCAGATAATGGGTGGACTGGCTGTGGAAATTGGCGAACTAGAAGAAGAGCTGGAAGCTATCTTGTTACTAGAAGATTGGTTGCAGCTGTTCGGACATGTTTCTGATGCCATGCTGAATGGGTGGGATTGGCATGGTGAAGGAGCTGGTAAGGGAACCTCCGGGTGTGCTGGCTGCTTTGGCAGCTGAATGTGTGTGGGGGCTGACTGTTGATGTTGGACAGTGTTTGGAATGTTCTGATATACTGAGCTGTCAGCTGTGTGCCGGATGACGCTGGTAGCCATGGCTCTGCAGGGCTGGGAGGATGGCTTCTCAGTAGTGGAAAACCACCTGGGAGGTGACGTCTCAGAACAGGAGGTTAAAGCAGTTTGCTGGAGTCTGGAACTGAGGACACTGGTGCAAGGCTTTTTCAGAGGGCAGGGTGAAGTGGCCACTGGGATGTGAGTGCTGGTCTCAGCAAAACTGGGGCTTTGAGGTGGTGTCATACACTGAAAAAAAAGAGGAAGATGCAAATTATTAACTAGACTGTAGCCACACTGGTACACTACTATCTAAAAAAACTGTTTTTAGTGCCTATGTTTATCTTGCATGGGCCAAGTAATTAATTGCACATTGACACTCAGGCTGAAGTTCATCTAGAAGAGACGGCTTATCTATACCATGCCACATGTTTAGGCTATCATAAAACCATCTCACTAAGTTTAAGCAAACAAATCGACCCTGTGAAGATCTCTACTCCACACATCACCAGGCCACGTGTTATTCTTTCACCTCTGGTGGCAAAGTTTCAAGTTTAAACAAAGCTCAAAAACACATTTCCTTATCTGTTAAGCTTCCTTACCAAAGAGGACAGAGAAACAAAGTCTCCAGGGGTCTCTGGGGGTTCGGGAGGCAGGAGGGCGTCACAGGAATCAGAAGCCGGGGTCAGAGGACGAGGTTTCAAGCTGCTGGGTCTTTGGGATGACCGAAACCAGGCGCTCATGCAGACGAGGGCTTCGGCCGCCTCCAGATCGTTGGACTCTGGCATGCTGCATAACGACTGCTCGCTGTCGTGCCTTCTCCTTTCCATATATGGTCTGTGACTGTCCATTTGAGCTCCCTGAGAACAGCAAGACACTTAATATTAAGTTGAAATAGGACTTTCCGGATGCTCGTGTGAGAAAACGCAGCTGAAAAAAAAAGCCCTTTGTGCTTCGGGAAGCCAAGTATTCCCGATGTGTAAAACAGTTATGATTCACACCATGCCCCTCCCAATCTCTCTCTCTCTCTCTCTCACACACACACACACACACACAACAGACAAATAGCTAACTGAAGAGTTGTTTACAGGCATGCTGGATGGACAACGCTGCAATTACACATTTCAGAGATTTCAGCTTATTCTCAAACTACTGCCCAGTCTTGACATCAAATTGTTTTCTCCTACAGTTGTGTTTAAACCACTTTCAGGATCCATCCACCACCTTCCTCTTTGTCTCTGGTGAAACCTTTAAAGTTTCTATGATGAACCCCAGAATAGAGGGTTCCTCTATGTAGAACCCATTTAGAAAGCCAGTACCATCTAAAGAACCACTGAGGAACTTTTTTTTTTATTCAGATACAAAACAAAGACACGACATAAAAAGAAGGCAGTATGAAAAAATACAGCAGCCCTAGCATTTAGTTTAAGATAGAAGTCTGTGATGATGGTTATTATAAATATGATCAGGGCTCTTTGTGTGAATCAACAACAATCATGCGGATAGTCAGAATGATAACGTTGAGTAACAGGTAAATTCGTCTGTGAATTTGTTCTTACCTGAGATAATTCGTCCATATTCGGAAATAGTCTTGTTGACATGTCTTCCAAATGTATATATCTTTACGAAAACCGCTTCTCGGACCACAGAACAACAGAACAAAGGAGTCTGTGCTACTAGCGTCCGTGTAGTGACGAATGAGCCCGGAATTCAATTCGCTTTTACCACTCAGCTCTTGCCTCAGCTGAGTAAAACAAGTCATGGGAGGAAAAAAATAGAAAAACAAAATTCACAACAGACTGGCGGGTGGCAACATGCTACCAATGAAAAACGAGCATGTGTGGCCGCTTGACCAATGGCATGCGAAAGGACGCGTGATCAGCGCATGTCAGCGGCGCGATTGGCGGAAGTGGGGTGCGTGGCTGTGAGTGGGCGTGTCGGGGGAGTCAGCAGAGTCAGAGCAAACCCGGTGAACCGCGTGCCGGGAAACTGGGCGAAAGGTCACCAGAGCCTTGAGTAAAGCGCTGAAGTGAGTAGTGAGTAATAACGCAAGGCTGGGCTGGTCGGGTCAGCTATAGCACGAAAAGCACGGCTCATACATCATACATGGCACCTGTTTTATTTTTCTCCTTGCAACACAAAGAAAGAAGAAAGAGGCTTCTGAAGTTTAAAATCTGCTGACAGGTTCACTATGACTATATTCATGCTTCTTATTAAGATGTACAGTATACAGGTGTCTCAATGTATTACATATTAGTTTATTAGTACACTTATGTACTAGAAAAACTGGTATACCAGTTAACACTTGGTAGGTCCCCACCAGGATTACATTTATGGCATTTGGCAGACACCCTTATCCAGAGTGACTTACATTTATCTCATTTATACACCTGAGCAGTTGAGGTTTAAGGGCCTTGCTCAAGGTTCCAATGGTAGCCTGACCTTCTATTCAATAACCCAACACTTTAACCATTGAGCCACCCCAGCCACCCTAGGATCTTGGAGGGAATATTGCACAGTCCTCACAATGATGTTTGTTGAGGCCCCAGCATTGAATTCTCATGTTATTTGAGACAGTGTTGCAAGCCTATCACTTAGAAATGATTCTTACCAGCCGACGCTGGTCACGTTCACCCAGAGACGTTTTACGTCCACAATGGTGACGTAAATTCCATATTTTGCAAGAATTCTTGTAGTCACGGTACACCCTTGAAATGTACAAATATAAACTTTGCTTCTACCTCTGAAAAGCTATGACCCATCTCATGAGCTCTAACTATTAAACCATTTAGAAATTGCAAAACAACTCTAGAAGCTTCCACAGATGTCTATCGCTTTATATATGCACTGGTGGATGCAATCAATGACAGGCATAGGTGGCATTGTTATATATTTTTCAATTTCATTGTAGAGCAGTATAACACAGTAGCATGAAGAGGTCCATGTTTGTTCATCCCATGTTATTGCGATGTTATCACTCATTCATCTTCGCTAACCACTTTATACTGGTCAGGAAATTGAGATGGATCTGGGGAACACTGAGCACAAGGCAGGAGATTTCACCCCAGATGCGACTCCTGTCCATGCACATTAATACACACACACTCACTCCTAGGGGAAATTTAGCATAGGGATCACTTCACGAAACCTGCAACCACTGCAGTTTACCCAAGAAAATTGTTTCCTTCTTATAGATTTGATCAATAATAGACTAAAGAGATATCTTGAAATAGAAATCTTGAAAAAGTTAACAGATCTAGAGGTTGGTCCAAATGGTTGATTATTTTCAAACTTCTATTAACATTATTTACAGACCTTTCAAATGTTTTCTTATTTTTTTGGTATTCTGATGGTAACGTCAGCTTGGGTGGGAATGTTCCTCTAAATTCCTTTTTTCTGGACTTTTACCCTCATGTCACAGTTTGTCTGTAGTTTTCATGGAGTGGCCCATAGCCATGTGGACACAGGGAGAACATACAAAATTCCATACTGACAGTAACCACTCTAGAGACTTAAGCAAGCCATGCATTAGCAAACTGTACAGCACAGGAATGAAGAACATGGTTACATAAGCAAATTATTAAACATGCACATGTTTTCTTCGCCCTGAGTTGCAGATTACTCATGAACAAGCCACATCTTAACATCATATACACATATTTGGAGACATTTATTATATCTTGGACTTGTTTTGGCCCATACCTAGATCTGTGAT
Source organism: Hassar affinis (assembly GCA_025674545.1). Classification (NCBI taxonomy): domain Eukaryota; kingdom Metazoa; phylum Chordata; class Actinopteri; order Siluriformes; family Doradidae; genus Hassar; species Hassar affinis. Next base: position 7,478,164 of record JAOVYV010000002.1, on the reverse strand, counting down.
CACCATGAATTCTTTATCTATGCATTTAGGGCTTCTTTACTTGGTTTACGATCTCAGTTTATGACACAGAGCTAGTAAATATGATAAAGCTAAGAGAAGCAGGTTCTGAAGCTTTTTATTCCACGTATACTGCTTGACTCATACTACACCAGTTTGACAACAGTTATAATGAAATGAAATGCATTTGTTATTTATTAAAGAGTGACACACCCTTCTTTTTATCTCTTTATAGTCACATTTAATTTTGTGATTCCATGAAGCAAGTTAGTTCCCATCATCTCTGTTATAACAGCTCTGATTAGTTCCTTCACCAACTTCTCTATTTTCTTTCTCTCTCTTTAAGGACACAATACAAAAAAAAAACAGATCACATTACTAACCAGAGCTGAGAATTCAGCCAATCTGTTACCTTAAAGCCTGCATGCACAAGTTGATGATTTTGCTTTATGCTTTATACACTCACTGTCCACTTTATTAGGAACATATACAGCTGCTCATTTTTGTCAGGTGTACTTCAGTCAACAGCACAATGCATAAAATCATGTAGGTATAGGTCAAGAGCTTGGGTTAATTTTCACGTCAAACACCAGAATGGGTAAAAAGTGGGATCTATGTGACTTAACTGTGGCATGGTTGTTGTTGCCAGGTGGGCTGGTTTTGAGTATTTTAGAGAATGCTGATCTTTTGGGATTTTCACACACGTCAGTCTCTAGAGTTTATATGGAAAAAAAAACATCCTGTGTGTGGAAGGTCTGCAGGCTTCTGATGAGCCAGATTAGAGGAGAATGACTAAATGGGTCTGAGCTGACAGGAAGTCTATAGTAAATCAAATAAGCACTCTTTACGACTGTGGTGAGCATGCTAAATCCTGTCAGCCAAGAGCAAGAGTCTGAGGCAATCATGGGCACTAGACTGGAAAAACACCAGGTGATGTTTGGGTGATGTCCAGTTTGGGTGAGTCTGTGCCCATTATAGCCTCAGATTCCTGTTCTGTGTCTGACAGGAGTGGAATCCAATGTGATGTAGCCCATCCACCAGAAGGTTCGACAGTGTCTGCAAGCTGAGATGCTTTTCTGCTCACCACAGTGCTAAAGAGTGATTCTAAGTTGCTATATCCTTCACACCATTCAAGACTGTTGTGTGTGAAATTTGCAGCAGTTTCTGAAATACTCAAACCAGCCCATCTGGCACCAGCAACCATGCCATGATTAAAGTCACTAGGATCACATTTTTCATGATTCATCTTCATTTTGATGTTTGGTATGAATGTTACCTGAACCTGCCACATGATTGGCTATTTGGATAACTGCACACATGTGCAAGTGTTCCTATTAAAGAAAATTATGACCTTTAAAAGGTTTATACTGTTTAAAAGACATGAAGACCTGAAATGCTTAAAACAATATTGGACAGTTATTGGTTTCAGCTGAGAGTTTCAGTATCCACATCAGTATTATGGAAACTCTATCACTTGAGAATACTGTATTTGTTACATAAACAAGAGATGTATTTGTACATAAGATTTCTCTTAGTACTTTTTGTTACTGGTACTTCCATTTTATGTGGATGCTCCATCATAGATGTTTAATATTTAACCATGTACTAAGAATGACCTCAAATTTTCCTATCTGGCCCTGACCCTAATCTCAGTGTATAAACCCTAACCCTATTCTTAAACAAAAGCACTACTGCGATCTATAGAGTTAGGGGTTAATAATCTGTAGGTCTGCATGTGAGTTATAGAAGTAGCTGCCACACTGTGATGAGCAGTTATATTATTGACAATGTACGTAATAGCAAGGAATACTATGCAAGGCATGAGTTCTCAGGAATGGCACTGGGAACGGATTATCTAATGGTACCTTCCAAATAAAGATGTCTCCACAGTGGTTCCACTTTGGAGATATTAAGCACCTATTTCTACTTCTTTGGAGTGGTATGGACCTATTTTAGCTACTTTTGCTTTGTGTGAGGCATGCCATTAGTGGCCTTTACGCTACAGGTAGTCCTCGGGTTACAACGGTCTCGAGTTACGACGTTTCGTGGTTACGACGCATCTCCCATAAGCATTTCTACGTAGGACTAGGTGGCTAGTCGTTTTTAACAAGGAAAATTCCGCTAGAATTAGAGGTTTAGGAAAGTCTCCGTTTCAACTCAAAACCGAAAGAAAATTAAAAACATGCTCCCACAGATGTTTACACCAAAAGATCGCTGATTCGCTTATTTCACTGTCAATCAAAAAGGGATTCAGCCTCAGACAATCATCCAATCATGCAGAAGCTGAGCGTTTGGGCCAGCCGAGGCCGGCCCACTGCCCCATAGACCCCCAGAGACACTGAGCATCCGATGGGTGGGACAAAGCCCAGTATTTATCCAATGACTCGTCATTACGAGTGATAAGAAGAAGAAGATGAAGCTGAGCTTCCTTTGCAGTCTTAGAGCCATCGCCTCTGGTACATATGTGTGTTCTGACTTACACCGAAACTTGGTTTACGACGCCACGAGGACTACCTGTAATGTCATGTATTCTTGCAATCTTCACCTGTGGAAAAAATGCTGCAAAGCTCTAGTATTTAAGTAAAAGTTAGCAGGTAAAGGGGTTGGCCTTTCTATAAACCAATCAATTCTATAAACCAATTTTGCCTATTCTGGAGCTGGAACATAGAATTAATGCAGAGAAAAAACTAAGGCGGTCAAGCAATCAGACCTGGCTCCCTCCTCTGGTGGCTAACATTCCTGGGTTCCTGGATTTCAAAACAAACCTAAATTGAGCTGTTAGTGCTCACTAAAATATGCACTATATGGCCAAATGTCTGCAGACATCTGAACATCACACCCAAATGTAGGCCTTTCCCTAACTGTTGCCACCAGGGAAAAAGCATAAAGTTGTAAAGGACGTCTTTGTACGCTGTAGCATTGCAATTCTCCTTCACTGGAAATAAGAGACCCAAAGTTGTTCCAGCATGACAATGCCCCTGTGCAGAAAGTGAGGTCCATGAAGACATAGTTTATCAAGGTTGGTTTGGAAGAATTCAGGTGGTCTGCACAGAGCCCTGACCTCTAACCCCATTGAACACCTTTGTGTCAGATGGAATGCTGATTCTATGCCAGGCTCTTGTGACAGAAAAAGTCTTCAGAGAAGAGTGGAGGTTATTATAATAGCAAAAAGAGGGGATTACATCTGGAATGAATTGTTCAAAATGAAAATGTCAACACTAGTTCTTTTGTGCATACATAGCCTATACAAGGAGAGGCTTGCATATAAGCAGAAAGAAAATCATTTGAACACTCAGTGAGATGAATGTTTGATATTAAAAAATTACAATTAAATGTCCACTGGTGTTTAGCTGGTAATGCTGTTTGCTTACATGTAGCTTGGATGGATGTACGTTGAGCCATCAAATTTTCTAGTTACACCCTGAGCATAGTCAAGGTACTATTGCACTATTTATGAGAAATCATTTGCACAATACAGCACCCATAGTAGCACTTTCTGGATCATAGTGCTGCCTTTACACTCTGCATGTACTGTACATGTATGGCAAAATGGGATTTAATGGAGGGGGTGGCCTCTTTTGGTCACCATTGTGGCTTTGTTGGTGTTCAGTTCATTTGATAATTTAACTGTTCCATGCTCCATTCTCAATGTCTATGGTTTAGTCAAAGATGCTCACAAGTCATTTTTTGCAAGTACAAGTCGAGTCTCAATTCTTTGACTTAGAGTCCAAGTCAAGTCTCAAGTCTCTTATGGTTGTGTCATCTGTGGCTGCACATGCATAAAGTTACACACGATAATAAGTAAGGGAATAAGATTCAGCTAGTCAGACATTTCCTTAATATTAAATGTGCCAAAAAAAATAAAATAAAGATAATTCTTGACTCCCAAATCTGGAGTCTGAATCGAGTCTCAAGTCTTTTGAGGATGAGTTTCCAGGTAAGAGTCAAATGTATGTTCACTGTGCATGCAACTTTAGTATGACTTGTCAAGTCAAGTCACAAACTCAAGTCCCCATCTGTGGGGATAGCCCTAACATTTTTTTATGATTTTTAAGGTCTTGTCATGGGAATAGGAGAGATACCTGAAAGATTTTCTGCTTTCTCAATAAAAGCAGCAGTAACACAAAGAGCAAAGGTAAAATTCACCTGGCTGGAAAGGCAACTAACTGAAGGAGAAAGGACCTGGGATGTCAAAGACTTGCATTTGTGCATGATAGCAGTATCCTTTGCTTTGGGCTGAGTTGTCTAGGTATATACTCATCACCTGAAAATTCTTCAATCTTCAGATTTGTGAACCTTTGAACATGAGTGGGTGTACCTATGGTCCTATGGTCTCTGGTCAGTAAAAGCACAGCATAAAATGTGCTGTTTATTTTTTGTGCTGTTTATTATTTGTCCTGTTTTCACAGAACCATCTCATCTACCAATATACTGTAGAGTTTTTATGGGGGGAAAAATCTGTTTCATGCTGGAATTTTGTTGTTTGTAATGACCACATTAAGGATACTGTTGTCAACTACTACTCCTCTGTGACAAACAAAAAAAAAATCCCTAATCATCCTGTTTTTGGACTTCTATTTCCTGGATGTGTCTGAGTCAGCCTGTTGAGGAGGTGTGGAGGTCGATAGGAGGACAAGCCTCTTCCTGAGTCACGTAACCACACAGATGCAAAGCAGGAACAGTGCCAAAGAGCACAGGAATGTCGGGGGAAAATATATGAGATGCGTAACGTGTGGGCAATGGTGGTGATATAAGTGGGACAAGAGGGGCATGGAAACTGGATCAAAGGTTATGTATCTGACATCCCCTCCCCTACTGAGTAGTTCTGTTCTGTGGACAGTGGAAATGTGAGTAGCACTATTCCTGGTAGGGTTAAGTATAGTCTAGCATACTGCTTGTGGCTCAGTGGCTCAGTAAACACAGTGGAAAGTGTCAATTGGAGCAGCAGTCCTGATGACACGTTGATATACCGATACTCGCAGACTCAAGCCTTCTCTTGTGGGTGTGTATATGGGTGAAAGGCGACGGTGATCTGTTTAGTTGAAGGCTGAACGTCAGCAGGTCTGGCTATACTGTGTGCCCTGCACGTAGGCGCACACGCCAAACCCTGCATGCTTTAAAATGAGCCTATATACACACACATCTCACAGCACAGAAAAGAACTGCCTTGATTTGCACGTATGTATTTATTACGTTGGGGTTTAAGACTCCAACTTCCAAATGAATTATGCACAGAACTGAATCATTTTCCGTAAAAGGGGTTGAACAACTCAACAATCAGGTTTTAAGGCGAGACACTGTTTACACATAGTAGCCTCATAGTGAGAAAGGTTCAACACTCGGCTATATTTAGATTTCTGTGTGTTTGCTTTGCAGAGAGGCAGGGAAATCTGTAAATGAAAAAAAATCCATGAGTGTGTATATAGGAGAAAAAAAAGAATATCAAAAAAGAAAAGAATGCATTTTTCCACTTGATAACTAAAACATCGTGACTAATGACACTTGATATCATGGAAAGTGTCATGCTTGTGAAATGATTTTTCTGTACATTCAGCAAGCTTCATATATAACCAGGAGTCATGTGTCCTTATTGCATGAGACCATTTTTTTCACTCAGCCTTTACTACAATGATTGTGAGTCTTACAAATCACCCGCCTTTTCTTTATGAGGAGTTTGTTTTAACTCTTGTTTTAATTTCAAGAACACATGTTCACAGCCTTACGCTTTTCTCAGCAACAGGGATGCATATGGATATTAATGATTTTAATTCCAGCCCATTTCAATGAGTCATACCATTTGACTCTGAAGCAGCTCTTCAAAATGCAAAATTTATTTATGATTATTAATGATAAATTCTTGTGACCAGTGATTGTTCATCTTTGACTAAATACACCTGAAATAGAACTGTACCTAAGAATATAATGTTTATTTAACCAAATATTGGTACTCTGAACTTCTATTTAATTTTGAATAAATAAACTTACACAAAGTAACACATGTCCACGCATTGAGATCATTGTGTATGTGCCAGACTCATTTTCATGTATACTCATAATTAACACACCTGACTACATGCGGAATATTTTCAGCCAGCAGAAGTTGAGCAGACCTGTCATAATATCTTTCATGCAAATGAACAGATGTTGAAATGAAGTTTCCATGGAAGCATATTTATTAAATCACACTGCAATAGTACTGGCATTAACTACATAAAAAAGCAAGCTCTCAGTGTTCAGCTTTTGATGTTCACCTACAATGACACATCACTAATGGGCATGTCACGGCAAGCTAAGCAAACTCCAATCATCATCTGTTTATAAAACCACACAGATGTTGTCACGTAACACATCTAGAAGGAGAGTTTGAATATATTGTAATGTCAGTGGTGTGGGATGCCACTGGACACATGACTCAACCGGTTCAGACTATTCAATAAATTTATTGAACACAGAACCAGAAGCAAAGACATACACACATCAATGTGGAGACCCACACACATACACATATACACACTCACTAAACCTGCATGCTGGGAGGTCCTGAGACGACGCCCCATCAAATCCTGAAGTCACCACCCATGCCCAACAATCCAGTGCCTGTTTCCACAATATTGTCACATGCTGTTAAATGAAAAATATTTGTTATACATACAGATTTTAAATTAATTAAGTGCACATGGCAGAAACAAAGACATACATTTATGAACAATTATCATTGCTTTCAGTTTTCAACTTAATTGTCTCTTAGGCTCCTGTAATCATAGATCATTTTATACTGTAGTTATTAAACAAAACACAGTACTTATTATAATAGTGCTTATAAAAACTATTACTAACTACTAATCATCACGATGCAGGCAGTAACACAGCCTGAACAGGTCTGTCTGACTCACTCTGTGCATCCTCTCTGTTGAAATGCGCTTGTGTCAAATTCTCCCAAGACGTCTGAACACAAATAATGCCACACACCTAAAACAAGGACAAGCAACCCTTGGATAAACAGAGAAGTGAAGTCAGTCAGTCAGTCAGTCATTATCTGTACCGCTTATTCCCAGTTACGGGGTGCCCAGCCGGCAACTCTGAGCGCAAGGGCAGGAACCAACCCTAGACAGGGTGCTAATCCATCGTAGGGCTCATA
>JAOVYV010000002.1:7450239-7468602 GCA_025674545.1 Hassar affinis | reverse complement strand
AGAGTTGCCGGCTGGGCACCAGCTCCCCCGTGACCCCGTAACTGGGAATAAGCGGTACAGATAATGACTGACTGACTAATATTATAGTCTTGGGTGGTATTGAAAAAATCATTTGTAGGCCAAGACAGAGACAGAGTGAAATTTCACTAGAGCACTATGTTTTGACACACAATAATCTCTATAGTTTGCAGAGAATTGCAGGAAAAACTAAACAAGGTCATGGTAGAAAGGCCAAATGGCTTTAAGCTGACAGGAAGGCGTTAGTAACTCAACCACTATTTGCAAATGTGGTGAGCAGAAATGCAGCACAGAGCACACAGCACATCAGCCCTTGAGGTAGGTGGGCTACAATAACAGAAGACCACATCAAGTTCTACTTCTGTCAGCCTACAGCAAGAATCTGAGGTTAATCTTATTACCTTCCTACCTGTCTGACCTTCTTCAACCTTACAAATCTATGTGCACTATCAAGTCTTCCTCAGCTGGACTGCTTACCATTCCCTCTTCCAACCTCCATAATTTTGGTGAGTAAGCATTCTCCAGACTTGCTCCACGCCCCTGGAACTCTCTCCCATCACAAATTCAAACACTCTCTCTCTCTCTCTCTTCAAATCCAACCATAAACATCTATTTTCTCTTTCCTCTGTCTTAAATCTATTGAGCTGTTATTCATGTAACTTTGTCATTTGTTTGGTCATGTCTGGTTTGTCTGATGTTTACATGTGAAATGTAATTATACATTGAGTATAATGTATAATTGGGTCTTTGAAAAGCGCTATATCTGTTATGAGAATTTCAGATTCACACACACACACACACACACACACACACACACACACACCATATAAAGTGTCACACTTCACACATAATTGCAGTATTAGACATGTGTCACATTTCTGACAGGTAAAAACCTAAGGCATTATGACAAGTACCCTTTGTTCAGTCGGTTTCCCCATCAGAAAGTTGTTGTGGTAAGCAAATTTTTTGCTTTATAGATGTTTAACGAATTAAAAGTACAGGAAGTGGGTGTGTACAAAGAATGGCCTGCAGCAGCCATATCCTCAAATGCCCTCTTTCTTCAAATCCCTTTACTCCGTGAGACAAATGCTTCACAGTGTACTCATAAATGACCTAAAAGCACAACATCTATCAAGAAATAGCATACTGTACATAAAAGGAAAAAGAGTTACAGTGTCATAGAAGCTGTGCACTTAATGTCCCTAACATTTCTACTATTCCTGTTATTCAATGTTAAATTCAACTTTTACCTGCCCTTGTTGAGCTTTCAATGACATGCTCAGGATCAGGAGACAAGAAGATACAGTATGTACAATATGTACAAGATTGTAGCGAAATAAATGGTCAGCAAAACAGTAACGAAAAAGGGCGAGAGGAAGAAGGGAGTTAGTAAACAGAAAGCAGATGGCTAACCACAGAGCACCATGGCGTCCAGGCGTTGGCTGCCTGGTTAAAGTCTAACCAGATCTCTCCTCCTCTTATCTGCAGCCCACTGCTCCTAGTGGATTTGTAAACATAAGAAACTCCCCTCCTACACACACCTCACCTCACAGCTTTCTCAAGAGACTTCTCATCTCATTATCCAGCCAAGGTTAAGTCTACAGTCCTGCTGTTGCATTACAGTGCACTTGTGCCTATTGTATAGGTTTTAATAATATGGTATAAAAAGTTAAACTCTGCTTGGATGCAGTACAACATGAGCTCTTTGATTTGAACTCTCATCAAATGCCTAAAATTAATGCAGTCTAAGACAGAAATACATATGTGCAAGCCATATATGTGCTGTTCTCTGTATGTTTTGAAACACTGTGTGAGTCACATGTACGTTAAAATGCTCAGTATAGCATTGTGGAACACAGGGGTATCTGAGGACACGGTACTCCACTCCATTTCCACGCCCACTTCCTGTTCTCCAGACAGATGGGCCATTGGATCACAGACCTTGTTGCCAGGACAACTGCTTTGGCTGCAGCCAATAGAAAAGCACTCAACACATGGCCAATCACAACAGCCAAGCCAAGCTGGCTTTTATTGTGACTAAAAGAAAAATGCGTGCACATAATAACAGCGAAAGCCATACAGCAAAGAATAGTTGAGCCTTTTCTATTCTGATAAACATTCCCAGATGATCTTAACATCAAATCTAAGATGTAGCTTTAAGGCAAATAGCGCTGTAGGAGCCGAGAGAATTATAAATCTACCGTGTGCTTGTATAAACACACCATAGGGGTGATTCCATACAAAAAGCATTTAACATGTAACAGTATATAACAACAATGCATTTTCTTTGCAGACATATAAAAAATACCTCACCCAAATATAACAATAAATATATAGTTAAGTACTTTGATACAAAAATCAGCAGATCAGTGAGTTAGAAAACTGTTTTTTTTTTTTAAAAAACCCTGATGCTATACAGTCTGTAGTTAAAAAAAAGACTCCAAATAGGCTGACTGATGAAGACAATAATAAAGTCAAAACATAAGAGAATGCAATGATCCATGGACACAAAATAAACTACTGATAGACTAAAGGTAATACTATTGACTTGGCATTCTGTATCCAGAAACTATTGCATATTTTAGCTTGCATGGTAGTTCTGGTTCTGTATTTCTGAGTAATTTGTCATTTTTATCAAAGAAATGTTTTCTCATATGGAGGTGGTTTTAGTAATTGTTATCAGGGAAAACATTTTAGATCATAATCATAAAAATGAAGTGTCTGACTAGAACAAATGATTTATTTATGATCTCTCATCTCTGGTTTTGCTAGTTAACCAGCACCAGAACCAGAAGCAAATAAAATCTGTATGGAATCAACACAGAATTTATGTTGCTCTGTTTGTTTTTCCATCAGGGACATTAAGTCAAATCCAGAACAAGAACTTTCTGCTGTGACATGCAAAAATGATAAAAGAAGAATTTATTTTAAGGACATATTACCTCTTTTTGGGTGAAAATGTAATTTGTCCCCAAACATCTATATATAGAAACATAATATGCACTTATAGACACATACATACACAAGCAACACTAGTGACACAGTACCTCATAGAGCTGCTCAGCACGGGGTTATGCTGTACACACTAAATACTGCTCAGTGTTTACGTATAAATACAGAAATCAGTGAGAATGCCCTAAAATCCCTCTAACAGCAACAATACCCCATTTACTGCATGCATTCAGTTCTCGCCATTAAATAACAGGATCTCCAGTGCTGTTGGTTTTAAGCTCTATAACACCGATTAAATATTTCAAGGGAATCTGACTTTGGCGTATCTCAGCTCTTTCTCAGATTCTCAAACTATTCAAAACCACAGATATTTGCCTTTTTACATTCCAAAAATAGTATATATGGCTCAAAACTTCAGGATTTATATATGAGGGCATATACATTGTCCCCCTCCATTCTCATTTCACACATTGCATAGTTTAGCATACACTTCATAATAGATGAACACACAAAATTAGGGGAGCAAATTTTGGTCTTAGCTACATATAAGAAACCACAGATAAGAAGTGCATGGAAGGCCTGAAGTACCTCCAAGGACATGGACACAGACATAGAGGCATGTAAACAGTCCATACTGGGGAGAATGCTATTCAAATCTCAGTGAGAGTGAGCTTCACCATTCCACCCATCTCCTCCATCTGGATCTGAAAGGTGTCCTCATTGGAGTAATGCTTGATAATATTATCGTCCATGTTGACCAGGATCCTGTTGAAGTGACACAGTTTTTTTAGAAATACAAAGATGAACAAATGGTCATGGGTTTGAGTACCCTTACCCTTACCCAAGTGTAAAAATGCTTACCCTTTTTTGCACTTCTTATAGACCTTCCCTATTTTCTCAAGAGGAACTTCATACTTCTCTGATATCTGAAAGAAAGGAAAGAAGGTTGAATTACTTTTCACAAATATGACTAAAATAAGTAATCCATATAAGGTATTGCAGTTCCTTATGAAGGAATAGCTGAAAACATTTGGGTGAATTATGTGACCCCCTCCGCAATGATTTAATGGAACATTTGTAAGCGGAAGCAAATGGGTGCATTGCCAAGTAGTATCATAGGTCAACTTATTTTAAAGGAGGCTTAGCCTAGTGAATTCAGCACCCCTCTCTCTTACACTACCCGCCTGTCATTCTACTCTCCACATTCCCATATCCCATACCAGTCTAATCTATGTCTACAATGTCATCTTTCACACATACACACATACTAGCAAATGGGAGCATGCCGTTCTTCACAGTTCTGACCTGTCTGCATGCTTTGCTGGCAAGCCGTTGTCTGTGATACCTACAGCCATCTGTGTGCCCTGTTACCTAGATTCCTTCTCCTAACAATGGTAAACATCATACACACATTCCCCTTCCAGTGGACTTTACATAAGCCATGCCAGGGCCCTTTTAGTATGCATGTGGCCATTTGTTGTGTCAGGACAAGTTAGCATATATGCTTTGATTGTTAGATTCTGATATCTGTGAGGGGAGTGATATGCTTAGGCCTCAACACTGGGTCCAACATGTTGATTATTGAAGACTTAATGAGTATGTGCTGGGGGTTTTTTTGTGCCTGCCTAGGCTCTTAGGAACTGGTTAGGAGATACACTCATGTATTGCAGTCTATACTGTGGCTTTAGTTGAATTACATAATAACTGGGAGGGAGAAAGGAAAAAGTAGTCTGTGCATGCAAATGTTCCTGCTGATTCACTGGATAGATGGGGAGGCATTGCTGTCTGAATCAACACACTGGCTGAGACAAACAAAAAAATCATCCACCACTTTTTCATGCTATGATAAATTGTTAGCCACGTTTTGACACAAGGATTATTTCCCAAAATAGAGCCTGAACTGAATTCTACCAGAAAAAAAATCTCTAATTTTTGCTTTCCCAGGCATTCACTCTACTTGGTTTTCAGGTTCAGATGTATTAGTTGCACAGAAGGCAACAATGTGACTATATGGGTAACTAAGTTCAACAAGCACCATACTATGGAGAACGTACCGCTTCCACCAGTCCTTTCACTGTAGGAGTCTTCAGCATGAGGGCATCGAAGACCTCCTCGCTCTCTTTCCGCACATACAGCAAAACTATAAGGGACAGAGAAATATGGTCAATTGTGGTCACACGCACGTATACATATATACACATGCACACTTTTCAAAGTTGAGATTAGAACATTAAAACAAAAAACTCATTTACCAGCAATAAAAACACAACATAATCTAGTTTGTTATGACCAAATCTTCATATGACCTGGGGAGAGCATTTGATCTGCTCTGTGTGTTCTTGGCTCTAATGACTTTGCACCTCACATGCTGTTCCCTTCAGTTGGGGATGCTGCCCAAATCACAAGACCCAAACCAACTTCCTAGAGTCTGTAGGAGGAGTGGGCAGAGTTTTGGAGTGGGAGGTATTTTTGAGTGAGTGGACTAAAGGATGCAGTGTAGAGCACAGTGGATAACAGGGAAGTACACAAAGCAGTGTTGATTTTGGCATAAAATTCAGTCCAAACACACATATCCACCTGCACACCATGCCACAGCAATATGAGTGCTAACTGACCCTTCCATTGTAGGTCATAGGTTGTAGGAAACATATCTACAGTATGTGTTTGCTAATGTGCTCTTAACATCCCACCACTATTATGCACTATTCTGAGTGCAAAGGAAAAAATACACAAGGGAATGAGAGGTAAGTGTGTGGTTGGAGGAAGAAGAGACGGGGTGGTTTTAGGTAATGAAGCACCTTGAAGCATCGTTCCACTGGGACTGTACCATGGTGACAAAAGCAGCCTGTTACCAAACAAACACACTCCTTTCTGTCTCTACACTCCACTCTCACGCAAACAAGACTTGGTACAGAAAAGCGGTGCACAAACATAAAATGTAATCAAAACAGCACATGAGAAATTTTGCACACCTCTCTTTGGTTCATCCACCCTGGCCAACTTATTAGGAGGAGATCCAAACTCATCTTCTGAGTAGGGTAATCTTTTCATTCCTGAGCTGAAAGAGACAGAGAGACAGGCTAAGTAGATGTGTGTAGTTCTTAGAAAAGCGTATTAGCCGTTGACCCAAAATAATCCCAACTCTGTTCTCGATTTTCCTGGTATGTTCTGGACATGGCTAACGTTTGACTTTTGCCCTATAGTACACAATAAACCAGCACATAAGACCAGTGAGAGCGACACAGTTACATCATTCATTCATTCATCTTCAGTAGCTGCTTTATCATGGTCAGAGTCATAGTGGATCCTGAGCATGGGTCAGGAACACTGGGCATGTAGCAGGGATACAGTGCACCGCAGTGCACAATGACATACACACTCATTCAAACACTCTTTCACACCTAAGAGAATTTAGCATAGCTAATTCACCTACTGGCATGTTTTAGGAAATAGGAGGATACATAAAAAGCAATATATTAAATGCAAACCTACCCATCTTCTGCATCCTCAGGAGAGAAGGGCTGAAAGAAAAGAAGACAAAAAAGGAAATATTTAATTACTACAACTGCTCAGAGCAACAGCCTGTTATAAATAAATGTATAAAATGTTATCTATTGCTGAATAAGTACTTCAACATTGTAACCCAAGGACAAAATCTTAAAATTATATTTACCTGGCAAACTTTTAAAAACCTGTTCAATTGGCAAGCTACATACATGTGAATCTTGTAAAATAGAACTAATGTAAAATGATGGTATTTTTTAAATGTTTAATAATTATATATTTCCAGGAAATGTATGAACTAGATTACAACAAATGTACACAAGGACTCTCTTCTGAGGTCATATTCACACTATTACACACCCACACACTTCATTCGGAATGGAAAAAGGCAGTGAGTGAGTTAAGTGGAGTTTGTTGAGTTTAATATAAAATGACTTGTGAGCTGTTTTTCTATGATTTCATTAACATAATTCACACTGCAGGATTTCAGGGCATATGAAACCACATTGTTCCCTTCTCCATCTTTGGTGTGCATGCTGCATTAGCTTCTATGTGACTGAACCCAAAATAGGTTATGTGGGTTGGCACTGGAGCTGCACCAACACTGTGTACTAAAACAAATGTTTTTTCTGTGTAATTCAGGGCAGTAAACATTCAGAAGGTTTATTTTTGGATTTATACTGCTCTAGGGGTCAACACTAGACCTACTGGTGCGCAGCCTGTAAAGGGGTCAAAGATCTTTTTCAGGGACCCTTCTTACCTGTGAGCCAAAATAAAGTTTAAAAGCATGACCCCAGGAAGAGTTTTTAATACAAAGTCCATCTAAGTTATGGAGTTGGTTTCAAACAAGACCTCTCCTCTATCATCTTCTGTTATTCCATTAAAGTAAAGAAATTTATTCAAGGGTTACTTATATGTTATATTTATTATACTTATATACTTAATTTCTTAATAGGCTAACTAAATAACTAAATATAAATAAAATTAAACATGTCCTTAATGAGGATTTGGGCAAGCTTTAGGATTCTTTGCCATGTCTATCAGAGCACAATTTGATAACAGCCAAAACTGTGCCATAAAGAGCTTGATTCACTAAGAGAGCATGCTGTTTTCACGTGTTAGCCAAGTACAGCTCTGAGGTCATGCTGACCTAACTCTTGTTTCATTATCTCTTAGGATAGGTTGCAGGACATTGTACTGCTAGTATGTGAAACACATCAACCAGAGTTTTTTTTTTTTTGCTATTTCAGTACAGAGAAACAGTTGATATGTTCTTGGAATGAGTCATATTCTTAAATGACTCTGTTTTCACTGAAATGGATCAATTCTATTATTTAGTGCAAACTGCATTTGTACAGATTGTTCAGTCATGTTTTGGGGTTGTTTGCTACTACATGCAGGGGGAAAAGGCTTACAAGAAAAGCTCAGAAGAAAGGCTTAAAAGAAGTCTTATCTATACAATCTCAGTTTTACCTTGAGTATTTGTAGGTCAGAGGATGATGCTTTGTTTGTAAGGTTTTGCATATTGCTCTTATGATCATATATTTTTATGTAGTGACAGTGAACAGCTTTGAGGATCAGTATTTTGGGGAGGAAGATGAAACAGGAAGTTACTCACATGGCGCTGGAAATTTGCAAAATGGATGTCTGGGATGAAGAGGACGGGCTGAGTGTCCAGGTCTGTCATCATCTTAAACACGGTGATATCGCTACGTTTGTGCATCAGTGGCACTTTGGTATCCACAACTAGAAAATAATCACATACATATGCATACATCAGTCTTTTTCTTTTATTAAAGAGGCAAAAAAAATCATATTTGTCCTTTAACACTAACCATCTACTTGCCATACAACTATATCTGATAATTTTCTCATTAGCAAACATGGAAACATGAAGTAATGCAGTCCAAACTCACAGGGAGCCAAGCCGGGGTTTACATCAGTACATTTGCCCTTCCTGCGTGACTGCTTGCGCTCCTCATCTCGGATCTTTCTCTCTGCACCCTTGTCACAGAACACCTTGATCTGGCAGTAGGCACGGTGAATAGGCTTGTTGCTGCGGTTGTTGTAGCTGTACGTGTCAATCTGCAGGTTCAGAGGGAGACCTTTCACCCCCTTCTGAGAGGAAAAGTCTGTGCTCAGGCAGTTGACAGAGATGAAGATCTAAAGAAGGTGGAGAAGGAAAGAGCCATGAAAAAGACTTCTCCAACTGATGGTATACAGTATATTAGGACTCCTGTAGGGCTCATGAAGCCTTTAGGGCATACAGGATATATTTTTTACAGCATTTTATTATTATTTTTTCTTTCATTATTATACTGTTTTTTTGTAATATATTCAAAACAGCATATACAGCATTCTGTAATGACTTGCTGTAATTACTTATAGCTGTTTCATTTATTAGAAAAATCACAGGTACACTAGCAATAAGTTGATGTATGTCTCCCCCTATGGGCTCAGAACACTTACTTCCTTACAGCTAAATATAAGTTTAGAGTATATGTTTACAGTAGCAGACTGTTCATAATATTAATCATAATATTATCATAATCATAATATTAATGGAAGAATCTGATTATGTGATTATGTGACAAATTATTAATATATCTATGTGATTACTAATTATGTAAATTCTTAAAATAGGAAACAAAATAACTTATTAATGCAGAACTTATTAATGTAGATTTGTAATACAGAACGTAATAGACTAAGCAAGATAAAAATAGAAATGTTCAACAGGTGGGTGCCTTGAAATCAGAACATATTGTTGTAGTACAAGATATTTCAGAAATGTCCACTAGGGGGCACAACAGGCTTGAATATGTGTATTCTTTCTACATGTGCCCTTTCTTAATTGCTTTGTGTCCGTACACAGGTGAGTCATTATTTCAGCTGACAGAGCAAAGAGTAACAATTCGTTATTATTCGTAGTACAAAGTGATGTCATTCACGTTTTCTGTACTTCTCATGAGCTCAATGACAAACAACAAAAAGGACTGGAGTGAATATATTCACTTATCATTCCATCTTTCTCTCTACTGTCTTATACAAACACACACACACACACACACACACACATACATAAACACAGATACACAGCAAACAGAGAGTGCTCCAGAGCACACGGATGAGTATCCTATGACCACATACATACCTTGTGATCTACATCCTGGTTTTCAGCACAACATGCAGCACATAAAACAGCATTTTAGGCATGATTCATTAACACATCAGTGTGCATTAACCTACAATGTAGCTGACAGTACATTTTCAGACTATAAAGGAAACTCTACCACTGGCCATTTTAGGGTTGAAAGGACGTTGAAATGGTCAGTGTAGGTGGATTAAAGAAGTCAAGCTGCCACTTGCTGAGTGACAGGTTGTACCATACTTGTCTTGATATACTTGTTAAACTGGATTCCTTAAACTGTCAGTGCTAGGTTTTAGATCTTGCCTCCTCTACTTTCCTTTACGTTTCCTCATTCCTCTTTGGGCAGAGCTGCGTCTCACCCAAACGTCTCCTCTGAGCGCATCACCTTAGAATACAATAGGGCTGACAGGTGAAATGGGCTGAGAACTAATTCTTAGTAACGAACACGCTAAAACACCCACACAGGCACACATCATTACTCTGTCACGCAAGTATTTACCCTTGTCTGACCCAACAGGATTTGTTTTTATTTATTTTTTTTTTCATTATTATTTTAATATAAGAAACAAGGTACAGTATTAGTCAAAATGAGAACACAAAACCAAAGTAAAACGTAAGCCTTGGAAACTCCCTGATTAGCACTTGCTTGCTCATATTCACTCCTAATTACACCTTTCAAACAGGAGAAACAGGGCACTTGGTTTGTTTTGCCTGAGTGACATCCATTGTTTGAGTAATGACAATGTGCTCAACATTGCACTGTCTATTTTGAGCATAAATCTCTTCCACAGGCTTACTTTTCTACAGGTCAGGTTTATTTTAAGAGGCACAGAAGGTCTGTTAAACACACTAATATGGCAACAACATGGATCTATATAGGCTAAATACTAAATACTGCACTGTAAACTGTTGACAAACTACAAGTCTGTAACCTGAACTAATCTAATCTGCCTACAGATCTCAAACTGATGTGATGCCACATAACAAAAGCACAGATCAAGCACAGCAACAAGTGCATGTATTCTTGCTCTATTCTTATTACCTAACCCTCAGTTCAAACTATAAGAAAAAGACTAAACAATAACAGTTAAGGGCTTCCTATTAAAATAACAATGGAGAGATTCTTAAGAAAGATTTGGTGGAACTCAAATGCTCAATGAAAGTGAAACCTGATTTTGTTACTTATTGGACTTTCAACTGAAGCTGAAAGAGTCATGCCAAAGTTTTCCAAAGCCCACCTTTGCCTCCTCATTGATGTCCCACGTGAAGGAGATAGCATTGTAGGAGATCTCCTCAATGTTGCTGATGGTATTAAAGCTTTCTTTGTAGTCAGCTGTGGACAGAAGAAAATGTTGAAGTTAGCACTAAAGGACTAAGGCAAGAGATCGTTGTGGAAGAAAGTGAAACAGACGTGAAAAGGTGCAGAGGGTTTATACAATAAAGAAGAAAAGAAAAACAGCCACCAATTACTTTTGTAAGATATTAATATAACGCTGGTAAAACAGGACTAGCTGTCCATGCTTTATGTGTTATGTGGATTTTTTCTATGGACTTCAGAATTTCACTGATCAGCAAGAAAACCACCAAAAACCGGTCATCTCTGAGACAGCCTATCACTGCAGCTAGTTTTTTTTTTTTACATGATTACTAAATGCCACTTATATTTATTGACTTTGCCCAGCCCACTAACCATAGAAAAAGCACTAAGTATTACATATAAAAATATTTAAAATGTCCAATCAAATTTAACATTACTGGCAGCTGGCAGCTAGTTTTGTTTGTCTAGCAACAGACTCACTAGTAAGAGACTGTACTTTGTCATCTTTGTTGAGTGTTGAATTGAGTTAACAGACTAACTTCAACCTCTCCTTTTCCAGGTCGATTCAGACCGTTTGCCGTGTAGCATTGTTTACGTGCTGGCCCCATTCATCTGAGCACAGTTTGTAGATGGTAAACAAACAGGATCATTAAGCTCTTTCTACCTCCACCCCTTTTCTCCCCCACCCACTTCCACTATAGCTCTCATCTTTGATCTATAGAGCATTCTCTGGCAGAATCACCTAAGAGCCTTAGTTAGTATTTGGTCCAGTGAGCTTTGAACATTTCATTATATTATTACCCTATAGTGACCTCACATGTGCAACTTTTAGCCTTATATGGCACAGGTTATGTGTCTTGAAAAATGTTCAATACCACTGGTATTATATACAGTATATATAGTGAAAAGGAAATTTTCACAGTAAGTGAGTTTTCTAGGCCCACCATAGTGAAATACTCTTTGTTTTCAGCTTGTGCTGAGAATGTGGTTTAAACTGGTGTCTGACAGAATCTTCAGTTGCATTGTATTTCTTCCAGCACATATGTCTAGGCCTGAGTCATGAAGAAAACATGGGCTCTGAGAAGATTTGACACTCCTCACCGATGTCGATGCATCTCTGTTTGGCTGTGTGTTGTCTGGAGTGCCAATACTTCCAGTGCTTGAGCTGGTCATCCCTGCATTTCTCCTCACCGAACACTACCATCACAACACTCTGTAAAAACAATGCATGGTTAAAGTTACATACATTCGTTACAGATGTATAAGTTTCCATACAAATACACACACACACACACACACACACACACACACACACACAATCCACATACCCTGACTTTGCAGATGGGGTGGTGAAGGACTTTGCTGTTGTCTGTTTCCTTTAGAGTGATGGGATAGAATTGGCCCTTATTGAGGTATGTCATTGTGCCATCACCCGACTTCTGCCGGAGGGACTTTGAGGCTTCCAGTGTGTACTCAAAATTATTACTGGTAAACAAAGACAAAACCATGGCTCCTGTGAAATTCAGCTACAGTGAAATTCCACTTGCAAGCAGTTAGACCCAGAACAATTTTCATTCTGTGTACTGAGATATGATTCATTTTGGTTGATGGTTTGCAGTTGACTATCCTAGTCATTTGCTTATAGACTTCACACATTGCATAATTCAAGAGGAATCTTAACATAGTTGTCTGACATAATTTGTTTACTCCCAAGGGGGCTTCTCAGGAGTGAGGCAGTGTGTATGGCTTACCCTGACACGGTGTCGAAGGTGGGATAGTCCTCTTGTGCAATGGAGGCCATTCGTAACTGGAGATCCCCTGGGAACGAGAACACCTGTGGAGCACAAAAGAGTGTCCGAGAGGGCCTGGCTTCAGCGCAAACAGCCACACTGTGGCCTTGCTTGCAGCCAGCCAAAGCATTCAACCACAGGGCAAACAAAAAGAGAGCTTCCCCCTATGCTATCTGTGTGTGCAGGTTTTTGTTGGGCATTCTAAAATAATCCCCCGCCCCTCCATAACATAGGTTTTAATACAGACGAGGAGAGAGTTAAAAAGAGAGGGAGAGAAAAAGAGAGTCAGAGAGAGAGAAGGCCCTGGCTTTTGTGCAGCAAGAAAACACTGCATTTATTGTGCCAGCGAGACAATGGCATAATGACATGCTAGCCGCTCTTCTGGCTATGTTCAAACAATATTACAAGCAGTACACTGCCAGGCTCTAGAGTTTGCTGTAAAGGTGATATTATATGAGGGGGCTTAGTGTGAGAACAGAGGAACCAAGATGAAGGTAGTGAGTGAAGGAAACAATAAGTGACTGAAGGAATAATGGGAACATCAACCTACCTCCTGACCCCCATCCTTGAAGGTCTCAGGGAAGGTAGAGTCTGGTGTACGGGGCTGTGTGTTGGGGCTGAACTGACTGTGGGTGAGCTGCCGCTCGAATGCCACTCCATGACCCTCAGGCTCAGAGCAGTGCTGGTTGGGCACAGTGACGGAGAAAGGGTGTGATGGCTCCTCTGTCTTTACAGGGTAACTGGGCATAGCAGCGATGGACACAGTGACTGTGGTGTCAGGTGAGGGGAACAGCGCTCTCTTGTCCTGCACCAGCTGGTTCCCAGGGAGCACAATGTTCAGTGGGACCCCCTTCAGAACCTGGATCCTGTTCTCAGCCGATGCCATTGAGGCCTCTGGGAGAGGAGCCATGAGGTTCCTGCTGAAGAAGAACGCAGACGTCACGCAACAGTAAAGATAACAAAAGGGTCGTCCATAACCACTGCTTTGAACAAGCACACGTCACCTTTTGTTGGGATCCACATCAGAGCCTAGGATGTCGGCCTTTGGCTGGGATATTGTCCTCTTTTCCCGTGGCACCTGGGGAAGGCAAACACAGCTTCTGTCAACCTGAACTACACACAGCTTTATCTTTAGAGATGACCTGTTATTTAATCCAGTGGACATACAGTGCATTCTGTGTCCTATCTTCTGTATTTGTGAGCTGCATTTAAAATATCAGTAAGGAATGTCAGATTAAATTTCACAGTACTTATCAGTGTTATTAATGTTTAAGTGATGATCTAAACAAACTGATGACTAAACTAATAAATACATATGTGCATACACACATACACATGCATTTACATAAACTGGTTTTACATTATCATCTCAGTATTTCAGGATATTGCAGAGATCTACAGTTGTCTGTTACAGCTGAGTAAAAATTTCTCCATGGTTTTCAGATCTCAGTATCTGTTCAACCTCTGACCTGACGTATCCCTAGTTTCAACATCAGGCATGATCAGGATGAGTTATTTTAAGATATATTAAATACATCTAGTATCTCACAATGAATGCTCTCCAGGGATTATGTTTTGCCATTTGGGTGCTGATGAATTCCTTTACACAACTAAGAAGAAACTGATAACACAATGATCCCTAAGTGTGTTGATACAAATAAGACCAAGCCTCCTACCTTGTAATAGTCATAAAGAAGGCCTAGAGCAGCAGCACTGTCCTCATCTCCGTTAATGCTCATCATGGCCTTGGTGGCAGCTGTAAGAGGATTTTCCAGGAAGGACTTCCATGCTTCATCTTCACTGGTGAAGGCACGACGTTGGCTGTAGGCTGGATCATTCTGTAGCACCAGCACTGCCCGCTTACTGTGAGAGATACAGAGAAGGATGAGAGAGAGCACTACTAGTCATCTGTAGAGGTATGCACAAGAAAAAAAACTTATTTATAAATGATATATAAGGGGAAATTCCTCAGAAACCTCATGGGACTGGACAAAAATTAACAAAAGCTTTAACTGAAGAATTTATACTGGCTTGGTTGTGCAACAGTGAAGTGACAAGTGACAAATGAAGGTAGATCTTGTACATAATGCAGTCAAAGGTCTTCTTTATAATGGTGAGCTAAGGTAAACCCATCTGAAAGTGGAATAAATCTCAGTTGCTTCCTGTCTGACAAGATGCTCTACTGGCTCTTCCAGTAAGACCGACAAAGATCAGAGTTCCTCATTGGGTGGCTGTAAAGAATCTTGAAAGAATGATCCGCCTTGACATTACAGAGCTTTTAACTATCACCCAATGTAAAGCCTTATTGTTTAATGAGAGAGTGTAGTTATTTCTGCATGGTGAAGGAAGGAGTTTACCAGTAACACCTTCAAACAGACATTCCACACACTCCAGCTTTGTTCCTTATTCTTCCTAATGAACTTTGAAAGATAAAATTCTGTTCAAGCCAAAGCACAACAAAACAGTAAGTTTAATAGTTTAGAAATCAGTATATGACTGTATGTTCTTGAAAGACTTCATTGATGCCATTCTGAAGTGAAGAGGTTTTGATTCACAAAGCCAACATTATAATGCATAGCCATGGAAACACTGCCGCGTCCTTATAGGATAATTGTTGACGCAACGCGGCTTAGCAGTAATCTGATAACTAATTGTGCCATTCTTTAACCCCCTCTTGCTCCAACCCTGTTTGATTTTAACACTGCAACCTGATAGATCCGTTATCCCGGGACAATAAAAACCTGAGTGGGAACGCAATCCCGCTACTAAAAACAAGGGGGCTGACCATGCACGAAAATGGGTAATGATAGACTTTACATCGTATCCTGACTATATCCCAGTGGAGAAATGAAAAAGGAAAAAAGTTTCCGCTGGGATTCCGAGGCAACATCCCCAACCACTAAACAGTACGCAAACAAATGGGATTTAGGTCTAGTACTGCATTAGGAGGTCTGCATTAGGAGAAGGTCTATTAGGAGACAGTTCACGCAAGAGGACGCTCATGTAAATCGTACACAAGCCTACAAGGGCTTGGAACCAGAAGAAGGCAAATTTTATAGACAAATTTTAACAGACAACTTTTTTTTTTTTTTTTACAGAAAGTAGGTCTAAAAAAACAAACTTTGGCTGGCAGTTTTAACAATGCATTTATGTATTTTAAACATGGTATTGCATTAACAATGCATTAATGTATTTTAAACATTTAAAAACGGTTTAGTTCATGTTTTGTTAGTATGGATAACGAATCTTATTAATATATTTATGTAATACGGTCTAATTGTTTTAAACCAAAATGTCAAATGCCCTCAAATATGCTGTATCTGCTCTGAGTGGTCTACTTTTGTGTGGTTGCTTTTGCGCAGCAAACCTAATAAGTATACGTCTTTCTGACGATCCTCTCTTCCATTTGGTTTAGATTTTTGCCGTTTTTTAAGCATTTACAATGGGCTTAAACACGATTTGTTGCCGGGGAAAAACACAGCCAACGCCTCAAAGGTGTACAATTTCACTAGAGTCAACAGACTCTCCGTCACTGCACTGAAAATTAAAAAAATAAAAATAAAAAAAAGAAGAAAAAAATATGCTTTAAAAAGCAAGCCGTTGTTTGTATTTACATTTAATTTGCATGTAAAGGAGTAAAACCCCATTAAATGTCATGAGGAAAAAAATTCCTCTCAGTGCGTCAAAACCTGTCAAGGATTACACCGGGAAAGAAAGTTTCAAACCTGTATCACGGTGCTTTAAAAGAGTAAGAACAAGCGCAAAAACTGGAAAAAAAAAGAAAAAATATGTGTGTAGTTAGCTAACCAGTTCGTTTAACGCGGTTTAGTTTTTTACTGAGTTAGCACAAACACCAGCGAGAAGGTAACGCGCACGGAGAGCTCGCGCGGCAGGTGCAGTACACCTGTGTGTGTGTGTGTGTGTGTGTGTGTGTGTGAGAGAGAGAGAGAGAGAGAGAGAGAGAGAGCGGCGCGGGTCTGAACACGACAGGTGGAACAGAGCCGAAACTCCGAGCGCGCCGCTCAGTCCCACACGTTCACTTCGCGCACTTCTCACCACAGCTCCTGACGTTTAATAAACCTAAAATAACGACCCGAACCTTTTAAGAACTGCTTCAGAAAATAAATAGCCTACGTCTATTAAGGTCAAAGAAAATATTCCCAAAAACAATTGTGTCTTTTCTTTTCTAACATTTCAGTCCAAAAGACGCGTTTCTCCTGACAGCTATTCCAGGTGAGTACCGTCCTGTAACGGACCTCAGCTCCTCACTGTACACACACTTACTTGTCATGCTCCTGTGACATCTCGTTTTGGTCGGACTGGACTTTCTAGTTGGTACTGTATATCCGACCCGTCTTCTTCCAGCAGGGGAACGAGAGAATGAGGGTTACCGTTGCGGCTGTCGGCGAGAGAACGGGTTTTGTTAGCTTTTCTTGCTTTTTGGGATATACTCAAAATTTAGGGCCGGTTTTACCTGTGACAGGGCATCGGATTGGGTTACACCTGAGGGGCGGGGCCTAATATGCAACTACACTTGGGACCAACTTCTAATTGGCTCATCAGGCCAGTAAACAGTGAGGACCAATCAGCGAGCAGGTGGAATTAGCGGGACCTGTTGGTGCCTGTGATTCTCTGATCATCTGTGAGAGGCTATAACGACATTTTAAAGAAATATTTAAAATGTAGAGATTAATCTAAATGGTCATTTGTTATAATAAACAACTGCTACAGGATTTGGATACATCATTTGTTAAATTATGCATATTAATTTATTGAAATAGCTACCTATCCAATCTCTTGTACCCCAATAGGACTACAGAAACTAAACCAAAAATCGGTTCATTCTGGTTTAAGAGAGAGCTGACTTCTTCCTGATATAGGCTGTTCCTGTAGTTCCCATAGATCTACTAAAAGAAATGAACTTTTTCTATGGTGGTACACTCTAAATGCAGGGGTTCTCTAACGTTCTGTAGCCAGGGACCCCTTTAACTATAAAATTAATTTCATGGACACCCTCAGGACACGTTTATTATATCTAATGAACATTATTTAAATGTGAAGTGTTAATAATATATTTCCTTTTTTTTTTTACTAATATGTTTCTATTCTATTTATAAGAGCCATAGAGCTGTCTGCTCTTGAACTTTCCACAGACAGAACTCATTTGGTCAGGTGAGAACACAAAGTGACATTATTTACAGACATTATTAATAATTCAAACTCAATAATAATTGCATTAATTTTTATAATCATAGGTGTATCTAAATTAAAAACCACAGGTCCCCTGGCTATGCCTCACAAACCCCTGGGGGGTCCTGGACCCTAATTTCGTACAATTCCAATGAAGTTGGGATGTTGTGTAAAACATAAATAAAAACAGAATATGATTATTTGAAAATCCTTTTCAATCCATATTCAATTGAATACACTACACAGACAAGATATTTAATGTTCAAAATGATAAACTTTATTGTTTTTTGCAAATATCCACTCATTTTGAATTTGATGGCTGCAACACGTTCCAAAACAGTTGGGACAGGGACGTGTTTACCGCTGTGTTACATCACCTTTCCTTTTAACAACACTCAATAAGTGTTTGGGAACTGAGGACACTAATTGCTGAAGCTTTG
>JAOVYV010000002.1:7158006-7169560 GCA_025674545.1 Hassar affinis | reverse complement strand
TCATAAAGCTGACTGAGAAAATGCCAAGATGTGCAAAGCTGTCAACTAAGCAAGAGGTGTCTACTTTGAAGAATCTATATAAAACATATTCTGGTTTGTTTAACACTTTTTTGTTTACAAAATAATTCCATATGTATTTCATCGTAGTTTGGATGACTTTAGTATTAATCTACAATGCAGACCATTTTAAAATAATAAAAAAAAACACTGAATTATAGGTGCGTCCAAACTTTTGACTGGTACTGTAGGTGTGATTGTGTGTGGGCCATCCAGAATAAATTCATATTCATCTCTGGGTGAACGTGACCCAGCGTCGGCTAGAAATCTTTTTTCACGCGATAGGCATATGTAACTCTGCCTCAAGTAACGTCAGAATTCAATGCTGGGGCCTTAACAAACATCAGCATGAGGACTGTGCAATCTTCCTTGGTAGGGGGACCTACAAAGTATTAACTGGTACACCAGTTTTTCTGGTACTTCAGTGCATACCATTTGTCTTTAAAACTGTATCGTAACTAACGTGTTTTCTTGTCAGTATGTCTTTATGCTGTACTCTGAATACCTTCTTTTTAAATTCGGTACAATGCTTTAAGTGACCTTGATTAAAATGGTGGGCAACAACATTGTGCCTATATGAAATAAGATGCGCTATATTTTACCAGTGTGTGGGCCTCAGCACAGAGAGGCTTACAGTGGGAATCAAAATGTTGCTGGTATCAGCAGTGCAGATCTTCACGCTTTGATGTAAATCTTCAGAAATTAAAATCTTGAAACAGTAGTCTTTTATAGTCTATAATGCATTCTCCTGTTACATGCCTCAGGGCACAAGATGGATTACTTGGTATACAGCAGCCGATGCTACAAATGTTTGTGCATGTGAATGTTGAAATTCACTTTGATTTGCCTGTGTCGCTTGTTGCTTTACTGTGTTTTCTTTTGAATCATACTCTAGCTTGTTGAAATGGCTAGAGAGTTTTTGGAACAATGAATAAATATTGATTTCCTCAGAGCCCCCCAGACATGACGCTGGTGAAGAAGGAGCAGAAAGATGCTGAGTTGGATAAGAAGATTGAGGCATTGCGAAAGAAAAACGAGGCCCTTATGAAGCGCTATCAGGTGATGAGGAGGAGGTTTTTGTATTTTTTTTTTTTTAACCAAATCAGATTTTTATCCCTCTTTGAATATATATAACCAAATCGAGCTCTTCTAACACGCATAAGACTAGCACTTATACAAATACGAGGTCTGTCCAGAAAGTAACGAGAATGATAGTGGTTCCAGGTCAGTAGGATCTCGGATAATTGATAGGACCCGTTTCAGTTGCATTGGAGTCTTTGTGGTGCCCAGACATTTGTTTTTGTGAAACCCTGAAATGCCTCGTCAGTAGGACAATGCAAGCAAATATTGGATTGTTTAACAAGAGAGCCCAATTTCCTGAACAGAGTGATCACAGGAGATGAATCATGGGTATTGGAGTACAATCCTGAGACAAAAAAGACAAAGTGCTGAATGGAGCATGATGACATCACCTCACCCAAAGAAAGCTTGCATGAGCAAGTCGAAAATCAAGTCATTGTTCATTGTCTTTTTTTGATTCTCAAGGGATCATCCATAAAGAATTCATACCAGAAGGCCAAGACTAAAACATGCTTAAAAGGTCAACACTTCACCACAGTAAAGAACATCCATAGAGCCACAACCGAGACTCTGAACACTCTCACGTTTGACAATTTTCAAGCACTGCTACAAGCAATGACAGAAGTGCTGGGAGAGTTGTGTGTTTTCACAAGAATCTTATTTTGAAGGTGATAATACTAAAGTGTAAATTTTGTGCATAAATATTTATAAATATAATAATAAATACAATTTTCCGGACAGACCTCGTACGTCAGACTCTTATCTTGCACATATCAGGCTCGTGCTTATCTTGCACATACACTATATTGCCAAAAGGTATTTGCACGTCTGCCTTCACACGCATATGAACTTGAGTGAATCCGATTCTTAATCCATAGGATTTAATATGTTGGCGGCCCACCCTTTGCAGCTATAACAGCTTCAACTATTCTGGGAAGGCTTTCCACAAGGTTTGAGTGTGTTTATGGGAATTTTTGACCATTCTTCTGAGGTCAGACACTGATGTTGGACGAGAAGGCCAGGCTCACAGTCTCCACTCTAATTCATCCCAAAGGTGTTCTGTCGGGTTGAGGTCAGGACTCTGTGCAGGCCAGTCAAGTTCTTCCACACCAAACTTCCAACATCCATCTGATTGCCAAATGGATAAGCGTGATGCTCTAGAGTCCAGTGGCAGCGTGCTGTACACCACTGCATCTGACGCTTTGAATTGTGCTTGGTGATATATTGCAGCTACTCCTATGGCCATGGAAACCCATTCCATGAAGCTCTCTACATGTTGTTCTTCAGCTAATCTGCAGGCCACATGAAGTTTGGAGGTCTGTAGCGATTGATTCTGCAGAAAGTTGGTGACCTCAGCATCCGCTGACCCTGCTCTATCGTTTTATGTGTTCTACCACTTTGTAGATGAGTTGCTGTCGTTCCCAATCACTTCCACTTTGTTATAATACCACTGACATTTGACTGGGGAATATTAAGTGGTGAGGAAATTTCATGACTGGACTTGCTGCACAGGTGGCATCCTATCACGGTACCACGCTGGAATTCATTGAGCTCCTGAGAGCGACCCGTTCTTTCACAAATGTTTGTAGAAGCAGTCTGCATGCCTAGGTGCTTGATTTTACAATGGCCATGGAAGTGATGATTGAGGTGGAACACACAATATACTGATATATCTGATACACCACTATAGTGTATCAGACACACTTATTTCTCTTATCTTACGCATACATTTTCACTTATCTTGTACATATCTTGCACATATCAGACTTGTGCTTCTCTTACACACCAAACAAAATTTGATTCTGAATTTGATTTTGATTCCAAACAAAATTTGATTCTCCCTCACCAAAGGGCTGTCATTTAAATTATATTGGAGTGGGCTGCCATTAAACAAATCAGTGCAGACATAGTAGCACAGAACTGGGGGGGGTCATTTTGCATTGTTTTGCATTTGCATGTTGTTTGCATTAAAACCCATCTGACCCGTGTCTTGCCTTTTAGGAGGTGGAGGAGGATAAGAAACGTGCGGAGCAGGAGGGCATGGCAATGCAGAGCCGCAAAGGGAAGGTCGATGACCTGACCATCACCATCAACAAGTCTCCCACTGTGAGCCTTTTAGCAGCTCTGTTTAATGTTGACCCCAGTCACAGACATTAGACAGGCTTTCTACTGCAGTTCATGTTATGCAGTATCAGATCAGTATCGTAGATAGCTAGGTTGGCACTACAAATAAAATGGTAATCAGGTAAAAATGCAGTTAAATCTTTGTGATGCATTTAACAACCATGTTTAAAATAACCACTTTGCCCTCCCCCAATGCTTCTACCCACCTAAGGAGAAGCGTGTTGTGACCAAGAAGGGTTTGGGAGATACAGTTCCTAAAGGGGTGCAGAACCAGGAGGATATGTCCGACATTTTCAGTGCTGGCCGTGGTAAAAGGAGGCAGCTTCTAGTCACTGCTCCAGGAACTACTAAGGTGAATTGTGCATGCGTCCATGTAATGTGTGTATTAGGAATATACATAGGAATATTGATGATTTGATCTCTGTTCTGGATGTATATGCTATATATATTTGTTTCCATACCATTAGTGAGGGAAGGAGGCTCTGATGATGCACAGTGAAGCCATATGGCAAATCTGTTATTGGTGAAAGTTGGGGAACAATCCAGTTTGCTCAAATCTTGAATAACTTGCTGTTGATGTGATGTGGTCTAAGGCGTATTCTGTCACTGCAGGGGAAGAGGGTGGTCAGTGAAAGAGTAGAGAAGAGCAATCCTGCAGGGATAAAACACTCTACTGAGGCCAGGGGGGAGTCACTGGATACTACTGCAGGAAGAAGAGACTGTCCAAAAAGCCAGGTAACTATTTGAAGGCATGTACGTGCCCTGATTCTGCACTGATATTCTGTTTCCTTTGCCATTTGTATTTGCGTGGGTCTGAATGTTGAGTAAGCCATGATCTTTGGTTTAGTATTTTATGCCAGAAGCAGTCAGTGTTTTAAAGATGTTCTAATCCTGCATTTACACTGCCAGTCACTTTATGCCTCATGTAGCTGAAATCAAACTGTGGCTATGCTTTCACTAGTGATCCTAGATTTATTTTATCCTGCCACAAGGCTCTTGACACGGAGCATTTCTCGTTTTTTGAAGATACAAGAGACAAATTTAGCTATTTTTTCTTTCTTTCTTTCTCAGTGCAAGCAATAGACAGATAAAAGGCAAGTAATATTCTTCCACCATTGAATAGGAACAGGCACAAGATGTGAAAGGCACGTGGGTTGGCTTTACTGTATATAAATCAACTGTCATTGATTTGTGGAAATGGCAACCTTGGTCAGAGCTAGTACATAACTAAGAAATCAGGGTTCTGGTCTGTTTGGTCAGTAAAAATATAAAGGAGCCATTATCTACTACATAGAGGTCACTCTTTACTGTTAGATTGCCATTTCCTTAATGTTTTTACTAAAACAATAAATACACTAAGGTGTTGCCAGACCTGTTGAATCTAAACATCGCTGAAATGGAACTGGCAACGAGAAGCAGGCTAGAAGCTGTTAAAAAGCAGCACATGATGCCAACGGTTTCAAATACAGATGCAAAACAAAGTGAACTACAGTGAGAGCCATTATCCACAAATTATCCAAAATCGGAACTGTGGTGAAATTTCCCCAAAATTTCGTCTCGCATCAAATTCATCAAGGAGATCACAAAAAAACCCAGACAAATATCTAAAGACCTGCAGCCTCGCTTGCCTCAGCTCAGGTCAGTGTACGGGATTCCACAATAAGAAAGACACTTAAAAAATTGCATTCATAGGAGAGTTGCAGTTAGGTTATGCAGCTGGACAATGACCTGAAGTTCACAAGCAAATCTACCTCTGAATGGCTCAGAAAAACCAAACGAAATTCAAGTCCTGACTTGAATCACAGTAAGATGCTGTCGCAAGACCTTAAAAGGGTGTTTGAAAACCCTCCATTGTAACCGAATTAAAGCAATTCGGCAAAGAAGAGCAGGCCAAGATTCCTCCACAGCAGACTTATCGCAGGTTATTGCAAATGAATTTGACTGCAGTTGTTACACCCAGTTATTAGTTTAGGGGGGCAATAACTTTTTCACATGGGATATATGTGTTTTGAATGAATTTTTATGTTTAATAACTGGAATAATCTGTATTATCTATTACTGCTGTATTGTCTTTATCTAACTGTATTACAGTTAGC
Organism: Hassar affinis; assembly: GCA_025674545.1. Lineage (NCBI taxonomy): Eukaryota > Metazoa > Chordata > Actinopteri > Siluriformes > Doradidae > Hassar > Hassar affinis. The sequence goes on along the minus strand of JAOVYV010000002.1, from coordinate 7,164,203 downwards.
TTGATGATCTGAAACATTAAAATGTGACACTAGTTAAAATAAAAGAAATTGTCAAGGGGCAAATACATTTTCACAGCACTGTACCTCCGGTGATTGTGGCCAGAACTTTCCAGAAGGCTTTTTTGTTGTCCATGTGGTCAGCTCCAAACTGTAGACGCACTTGAAGTGTCGATTTTGGAGCAGGGGCTAATTTTAGTCCATGACAACATATACCTCACTTGACTCGAAAGTGGCTCTGATGTTCCAAACACTTTTAGCTCATTGCAGGCCTGTGACTTGGTGCTTCTTGGGTTGTTTCTGACCATCTGAACCTATTTTTTCTCAGCTGAGGGTTACAGTTTGGATCTTCTTCCAGATCCAGTGACCAACTGACAGTTGTTCGATCACAGTTGTTTAGAAATGACTTCGAGACTAAATAAAGAAAACGCATTGAATGAGAAGGTTTGTCCAAACTTTTGGCCTGTACTGTATATTTCATCTTTCGCATGAACATCATATTAGGGAAGACTAATCTGGACAAGAAAATAGTACTATGTACAGACCATCATCAGAAACCGGCCAAAGAGCTCTATTATGAGAAGAATCATTAGATCCTCACCATGTGTCCCATTGTTTTGTTGTAGGATTGATTGAAAGCTCAGGCACAGCACCAGTTCCAGTTCTCAATCTATTAAAGCTGAAGTCAGCTAAAGTCTGTTAGATGGTTAGCTCTATTTTTTTTTCTAAAATAAGCTGTAAAAACTCATATGCATATGGTGAAAACTGGAAAAAATCTTTTTAATCTACTTGCACATCCTTATATATAGTCTACCATTGGAAGTATTGGAATGGCAAGGCCATGCTGTTCTAATACTTTTGGAGAGGACTGTGTATTTAAAAAAAAAAAACCTAATTGTTGTTCTTTCTTATTTTTTGTCATTATAAGCTGAATGAGAGAGTGACTGAAGAAACATCTTCACTTAAAGTGGAAGTTACTCAAAAAGACTGAGTGCTTTATTATAACCAAAATAACGTTTGATAAAGTTAAGTAAATGCCATATGGTTTATTTGTTCATTTGTCCATCCATCCATCCATCCATCCATTTTTCATTAACTGCTTTATCCTAGTCAGGGTTGTGGTGTCTCCAACACTAGCAGATTACACAGCCAAAGTGTGGACAAATGGCGGTTGGTGTAGCTGCAAAACGTTTGACACAAAAAAGCATGAGAGACTGGAATAAGGGACTTGACTGGGTAACAAAAATGATCAGTGGATTGTAATAGAAAAAAATGCATTTTAATCTGTATTTCGGTAACTGTCCAGTCATACATTGAGACTAACCCTTGCATAACAATGAGTTTCTTTTCTAATGCCTGAATTTTGAATAGTGACTAGAAGGCTATAAAGTGTAAGGCAGTATAGTCTAGTATACCCTTTGCAGATAAGCAACTTGTTTGCCCATGGATTCTTCCATTTTAGAAGTACACTGAAGTACCAGAAAAACTATGCAAAGTACATAGCGATGTATGTCATTGTTTGTGTCCTCCAGTGCTGATATAAAGTGATAGACATCTATGGAAACTTCTAGAGTTGTTTCTGCTGTGAGAATGGCAAGTTATCAACACAGGTTAATAGTTTAAGAGCTTGTGAGATGGGTCATAGCATTTCAGAAGTAGTTTGGATTTTCATGTAAGCATTTCAAGAGTGTACCGTAACAAGAATTCTGGCAAAACCTTGAGCTTGTGACAGCAACGTGGCCGTAAAAAGACTCTGGGTGAACGTGACCGGTGTCGGCTGGCATGAATCGTTTCATGTGAAAGACATGCAACGCTGCCTCAAGTAGCATTGGAAATTCATTGCCGGGGCCTCAACAAACATCAGTGTGAGGACTGTGCAACGTTCCCTCCAAGATCCCTTGGGGGACCTCCCAAGTGTTAACTGGTATACCAGTTTTTCTGGTACTTCAGTGTATATCAAAAATATTATATTATAGTATAGTATACTTTTTTTTTTTTTTTTACAACTTGATCATTTATTTATTGCCTACAAAAATACATTTATAATTTTTTTATATTAAAAACATTTTATTATTAAGTACAAACTTGGATGTCAGTTTCAAATTAAATTTATTTAAAAAGAAACCTAAAATATTATTCAAATAGTATCCACTATATTTCAAAAATTATTTATTTTAATTATCAATTAAAAATTTATTTTAAATTGTCATATTGCCTAGCACTAATGATGGTGTGCATCTCCGCTCTTTAAACCACTCTTCTCAAGGTGCTTTTTGCTATTTTTCTATACAGTGCATGTTTCAGTGCTACTTGTGCAGCGTGAACACCTCTCACACCCTTTTCTCCTCCCTCTCACAATGTGTACTTAGTAAAAGAGACTCCTTATGTCTTTTATGACCTGATTTAAATAACTATCAGACATTAAGTAATGGCCCTTCCCATGACTCCCCAGACCACTCTGTGCTGGGCCAGACTGTTTGTAGTGATTGATGTGGAGGCGCTCCTCACTCAACAGCACTCATATAGCCAGTTCACACTAGTGCTTCCCTGTGCTTTTGAATATTCAGCAGGGGTAAATGTTCCTTGTTCTCTTGTCTAGACACAGTGCAGCAGAAAACAGTTGTTCAGTTGTTCCCAAGGATTTTACAACCCTTTTCACAACCACCAAGCCCAGGCCTTTGTATTTTGGCTCCACTGATTGGCCCCTCTAGGATTAACAGCAAAACAAAAAGACTGCACATTTTTGGCACATGACACTGAAAGTGTTTGATGCAGATACTGAATGGGCAACTGTCAGCTGTGTACCTTTTTAAACGGATCTGATTTCTAACGCAATACTAATCCAGCTAATACAGAAACTGACTGAAGGACTAAAATAGATTTTTATTAGATTAGTGTTTCTAAAAATGCAGAAATGTTTATTACAAACAGATGTAGGGTAGACTGAAACTAGGGAAAAATGTCAAAGTGGATAGTGTGTCTCTACGTCTGTGTGTAGTCCTTCTGGATACTAATTTGCAAGCCAGAACTCCCCTTAAAACAGGAATCTGTTGAATAAAACACTATTTCAGATGTTTGACCTTGCTGTGACCTTGGCCCTGTTTGGCTCAGTTGCAAAATCTAATCATTTTGTCTGCTGGTTATGATGATGATGATAATTGGATATAATTCCTATAAACATCAGCCACTTGATCTTGAGATGTCATGCTAACCAGACTCTCGGACAGATGCACAGATATGGATGGACAAATTCAGATTTTATTGTAGATAGCAATGAAAATGGTTCTTAGTTTGACAAACAGGAAGGAAGCTATTGAACAAAAACTATTTCAGGCATTTGACCTTGCTGTGACCTTGACTCTGGTTGGATCAATTCCAGTATTGGGTATAATCAGTTTATCAGTTAAGGTCAGTGGTTAAGGCATTGGACTACTGATCAGGTCGTCATGAATTCAAATCCCAGCAACACCAAACCGCCACTGTTGGGCCCCTGAGCAAGGCCCTTAACCCTGAAATGATCAGTTTTATAAAATGAGATACAACCCCAATTCCAATGAAGTAAGACGTTGTGTAAAACATAAATAAAAACAGAATATGAAGATTTTCAAATCCTTTTCAACCCATATTCAGTTGAATACACTACAAAGACAAGATATTTAATGTTCAAATGGATAAACTTTATTGTTTTTTCCAATATTCACTCATTTTGAATTTGATGCCTGCAACACGCTCCAGAACAGTTGGGACAGGGGCATGTTTACCTCTGTGTTACATCACCTTTCCTTTTAACAACACTCAATACGCGTTTGGGGACAGGTCTGGACTGCAGGCAGGCAAGTCTAGTACCCGCACTCTCTTACTACGAAGCCATGCTGTTGTAACACATGCAGGACGTGGCTTGGCATTATCTTGCTGAAATAAGCAGGGATGTTCCTGAAAAAGATGTTGCTTGGATGGCAGCATATGTTGCTCTAGAACTTGTATGTACCTTTCAGCATTAATGTTCCTTCACAGATGTGCAAGTTACCCATGCCTTGGGCACTAACACACCCCCACACCATCAGAGATGCTGGCTTTTGAACTTTGGAAAAGGACTGTCGGATTGTTCTTAGCACAATGTTGTTTTTGGCCTGTGGGTAGCATCATGTCACCATTGATGAAGGTTTAGAGGATGACTAACATAAACTATGCAGCAACAGAAGAGCTACTGTCTTTGACTTTACATCTACAAGGTGGAGCAACTAGGTAGGTGTGTCTAATAGAGTGGACAGTGAGTGGACACAGTGTTTGAAAACTACAGCAGCACTGCAGTGTCTGATCCAATCCTACCAGCACAACACACACTAACACACCACCACCACATCAGGGTCACTGAGGACTGACAATAATCCACCACCCAAATAATACCTGCTCTGTGGTGGTCCTGTGGGGGTCCTGACCCCTGAAGAACAGCACAAAAGTATCTATATCAACAGTGAAACGTGTCCTATATCAAGATATGACCTGAAAAGCTACTGACCAAGAAAGAAGCCATTGCTTCAAAACTGCCATTAAAAAACATGCTACTGTTTCTAACTGCACATGGGGACAAAGATCTTATGTTCTGGAGAAATGTCCTCTGGTCTGATGAAACAAAAAGGGAATGTTTTGTTACACTATGTATGGAGGGAAAAGGGGGAAGCTTGTAAGCCAAAGAACACCATCCCAACCATGAAACACGGGGGTGGCAGCATCACGTTGTGGGGGTGCTTTGCTGCAGGACGGACTGGTCCACTTCACAAAAGAGATGACATTATGAGGAAGGAAACTTATGTGGAGATATTGAAGACACATCTCAAGACATCAGCTAGGGAGTTAAACATCAATGCAAATGGGTCTTTCGAATGAACAGTGACCCCAGGCATTCTTCTAAAGTCACAAAGCCCTGACCTCAATCCCATAGAAGATTTATGGTCAGAACTGAAAATGCGAGTGTGAGCAAGGAGATCTACAAACCTGACCCAGTTACATCACTTCTGTCAGGCCGAATGGGCTAAAATTCCAGCAACGTATTGTGAGAAGCTTGTGGAAGGGTACCCAAATCATCTGTGTTTGTTAGAATCCAGATGTTTGTCCAGGCTAATGCTGAAAACCTATTTAGTAATACAAACCCAATTCCAAAACAGTTGGGACGTGCAATGCAAATAAAAACAGAATGGAATGATTTGCAAATCTCATAAGCCCATGTTATTCACAATAGAACACAAAACACATATCAGATGTTGAAAGTGAGACATTTTACCATTTCATGAAAAGTATTAGCTCATATTGAACTGGATGGGACATCTCAAAAGAGTTGGAATGGGGCAACAAAAGGCTGGAAAAGTAAGTGGTACTATTAAAAAATAGCTGCGGGAGCATTTTGCAGCTACACAGGCCAACGTTTTGGAATTGGGGTTGTAGAAGGAACATAATCCATTAAAGCCCTGCCTGAGATTGTAGAATGCAGCCATGAACAAAACATTTGTGTAATGCTGCTGCATTCAGTCCTGAGAGTCAGAGGCTGTAGCACACAGCAGTTTTATGGCTGTGTCAGTGTGGGCAGAGCTGCAGTGCTACAACAGAGAGAAAGAGCGAGAAGTGGGAAACCGCTGACTGCCTGATTGAGTGCACACTCATTATACACACACACAGACACTCGCACTCACTCTCTCTCTTTCTCTCTCTCTCTCTCTCTCTCTCACTCACTCACACTCTCTCTGCATTGTTTGCCAGCATAATGAACAGTAGGTTTTTAAACTAATTAACATTTAGCTGCACTTTGTTCTGAAAGCCTAAATTATTCAGCAGGGAGACAAGAAGGAGGGTGCCAGAGTTGGCTGATTGAGAGAAGAGGGGTGTGTGTGTGTTTGTGTATATGTGTGTGTGGTGGACATGTTTTTATAACTTGGTAGAGACAAAATATCTAACACACGGGTTCCCAAACTGGGGTCCCCAGAGAAACTCACAACCTCTGCTTTTCTTTCATTCGTTTATTTTTTTTACAAATTAATAGAAATATCGAAGATAGGATTTTGTGTGCTAATACAGTATATTAAAACGATCCTGGGAGCCACCTTCCGACAAGCCAGGTTTTAAGTGAATAAGGTACAGGGGTTAGACAATGAAACTGAAACACCTGTCATTTTAGTGTGGGAGGTTTCATGGCTAAATTGGACCAG
>JAOVYV010000002.1:7069877-7080680 GCA_025674545.1 Hassar affinis | reverse complement strand
GGTCACGGGAGAGCCGGTGCCTAGCCGGCAGCATAGGACGCAAGGCAGAAACAACCCTAGACAGGGCGCCAATCCATTGTAGGGCACACAAACACACACTCACTAGGGCCACTTTAGAGACACCAATCAACCTAACGTGCATGTCTTTGGACTGTGGGAGAAAACAGGAGAACCTGGAGTAAACCCACATGAACACGGGGAGGACATGCAGACTCCACACAGAAAGGACCCAGACCACCCGGGACCTTCTTGCTGTGAGGCGAAGGTGCTACCCACTGAGCCACCGTGTCGCCCTGATTAGCAGGCTGTGATTTGCAATTTCTTCCAATTTGTCTCCCTAGTATAGTCACTTACAAATACCCACTAATCATCTCCTTTAGCACTGGAAAGGGGGATAGATAACGTGTGCTGTCTCTGACACCTGAAACCATCTTTTTGAACTGCTTGATGGAAAACACTTGATGGAATGTGGTATCTACCTACCTAAATCTACATAACCTTCCTCTACTTACTGCACATGAGCTCACAGATGGCCAAGATTTGCTAATTTCACTGTGATTGGCAGGAGGGAGAGCATGGCTGATTTTGCTAGCTGTGGCACTGTCAGAGACAATGTTTTTTTTTTTTTTTTGCTGGGTGACCTTGGAACCTGTGATTAGTAATTTCATTTACATTCTTTTGTCATGTGTCTTAGTAGTACAATTCTTAGCAACCAGAAGCCAGCATAACTGCACCAATTGCTTATAAACTTAGGTCTGGGTAAAGCCATGATTGACAAATTTGCACATCTGAACTTTAGAAAAGATTTTTTCTTTTTAATATTTGGTGTCTGTAGAAAGTTGGTTCAAGAAAGGTATTGTTGACTCTCAACCTCCTATTACTCTAAACATTCACCAGATAGTAGCCCGGAGCATATTTCAACAGTTAAACCCTCTCGGCTTAATTTTGTTTGAGGCATCGTTACTAATTTAATCCGGCTTCACCAAAATCTAGGGTCACAAGCAGCTCCTGGTCATAAAATGTCATTTTTGTCATGACAATATAAAAGCTGAGTGGACTTGAGCAGTACAATCTAAAAAAAAAAGAACAAATAGACTTGGGACATTGGGCGAAAGCAATTGCCTTTGCAAATACAATAATATCTCTTGATTCGGAGTATGCTCCTAGGTAGTTTAGAATAGAATCAGACAAGTACATGGGAAATCCATTTCAGAGCAGGATATTGAAGCAGTATGTATCTCAATTCTTTGGGCAAAAGATTAATTAGCAGATTTCAGTGGATTCCCTGAGGCAGGTACAGCTCTTAACACAATGGCAATTATTCTGCTGAAACAAAGGTTCAGGGAACTGGGTTGAATCATTCAGGATTGATTAAGTTTTGCAATCTTAACACAATCTAAATGGGACAGTAAAGTTGTACTGAGCAATAAGTTTAGCCAGATCACATTTTGGTTAACTGCACCTATAGATAATTTGCTATAAATGTCCCTTTAGGGTATATATATATATGTGTGTGGACCATACATGTCCATGGATCCATGGCCCCCCAACTGTTTTTAATAACAGGGAACATATGGTCAGGCAAAACCAAATAAGAGCTCTGCTGGTGTTTTCTCACTTCAGCAACACACAGCTCAAACCTCACTTCTCACATGGTGTGTTTTATATTAAAACGACAGTATGCCGAATTTTCCATCAGGCCTTGACAAATTAATAAGCCATTGATACTGCTCTAGTAAACAGTCAGAAGTTATTCCCCAACCATTAACAGAGTTAAGAAATGAACAATATGAAGAATTTGCTGTGGATAATTATTGTTCTCTGTGAGCATAAGGGCATAGCCAGGACCTTGAGCAATACTGGTATGGCAAAATACTCATCTGCATCATGAAAATGATACAATGTGGTTGTCCCTATCTTTGTATGCCACATGTGGAAGCAATATTTATTTAACATGTAACACGCTACAAAAAAAAAGTCATAGCTAACAAAATATTAGACTACATCTTTAAAAAATATGCTAGTATTGCACACTCGGTATTGTTTGCTAACTGTGGCTAAGGACAGAATTAAGAAATCCAGTGTTACGCCTCCAAATAATGAATATGCCAAACAGATTACACTAAAGGTCTGTGGGGCAAAGACATACTTAGCTTCTTCAAAAAAAGATCACAAAGTTGTTTCATTATTATTCAAATTAATAATAATAATAATAATAATAATAATAATAATAATAATTAGAGCTGTCAAGTGGCTACATTTTTAAATCACAGTTAATAACATTTTGATTTGCGTTGTACATGCACCTAGGCATCGTGGAGCCTTTTTTTTTTTTTACAACCCCAATTTCCAATGAAGTTGTGTAAAACATTCAACAAGGGGCAAGGGGCAACAAAAGACTGGAAAAGTTGAGGAATTCTCAAAAAACACCTGTTTGGAACATTCCACCACTTTGTGAACAACTGCGTGAGGAAAGAACAATGTTTCCTAATGTGCAATGGCAAGGAATGTAGGGATTTCATAATATCATCAAAAGATTCAGAAAATCTGGAGAAATCTCTGCAAGTAAGAGGCAAGGCCGAAAACCAACATTGAATACCCGTGCCCTTCGATCCCTCAGACAGCACTGTATTACAAACCAACATCATTCTGTAACGGATATTACCACATGGGCTCAGGAACACTTCAGAAAACCATTGTCAGTTTGCCGCACCATCTACAAGTGCAAGTTAAAACTCTACCATGCAAAGCAAAAGTCATATATCAACAACACCCACAAACGCCACCGGCTTCTCTGGGCTCAAGCTCACCTGAGATGGACTGACGCAAAGTGGAAAAGTGTCCTGTGGTCTGACGAGTCCACATTTCACATTGTTTTTGTAAATCATGGAGGTCATGTCCTCTGGGCCAAAGAGGGAAAGGACTGCCCGGATTGTTATCAGCGCAATCCAGATGTCTTAGTAGGGTATTCAATTGAACATGGGTTGAAAAGGATTTGCAAATCATCATATTCTGTTTTCATTTATGTTTTACACAACTTCCCAACTTCATTGGGATTGGGGTTGTAATTTATTACCAGAGGAATGAGTAATTATCAGGGACAGAGTAACAGTATAACAATAGTTTACAATGAGAATTCCAAAGTTCAAGTAAAGGACATAAAAAAAAATTAATATCGATGATAATAATACATTTAAAAAGTACATACCAGTTTGCGTATGTGTTATGCGGATCCGTCCCTTTGTCATATCCATTGCTCATTAAACTGATGTAACATACAAAAATATAGCAACCCAAAAAGAGGTAGAACTTCTTCATTCTCCATTGTTCCTTTCAATCTTTAGCAATTTTTATGATAGCTAAGTAGCTATGTAGATCCTAACACTGAACACGAGAGATCAGAGCACTGTGCAGGTGAAACAACAACCAAAACATACATTAAACACTTAAAATACATCACCCACAGTTCATAGATGTTTCATCACATTTATTTCACATTAATAATAATAATATTAAAGCCCATGGACATGTAACATTGCTGGTATTAGGTAAAAGGCATCATGGTAGGATATTAAGAGTAATTTGTCAGATATCAGGGCATACAGTTTATTAAGATTATTTCACATGATGGTAGATGAGATGGCTAAAATCTCATATCTATCAACAGCTCATTAATGAATGGTAACCCCCCCCCACACGCACACGTTTGTCTTACTATACTTGTGAGGACCCTCCACTGACAAAATTATTACTGCAGTTAATTAATTCTAACCCTAACCTTAACCTCAGTAATGAAAAGGAGCTTTTATTTTTTAACAAAAAAAAACCACTTTCCATATGGGGACCAGCAAAAGGAAAAAAAATATCAGATATTCCTATCCTTGTGGGAACGTTTGGTCCCCAAAAAGATATAAAAACATGGTGCCCCCAACAAACACACACTTAAAGTCAAATAGGCAGCTGCATTCATGATTTCTAATTAGCCTGTGCCTCACTTCATCATACAATTCTGTCTTTTTCTCTAGACCACCAATGGTGCTATTGTGTTTGGTTCCACAAATCCAAAATAACCCACCTTACAATATTTCTTAACAAAAAATCTGATTTGGTGGCTATAAATGGAAGCTTATACTGTTATTTGTATTATCTTTGAAAGACAGGAGGATGTTGGTGTCTTTTTATGTCTTCAAAAGCATGGATTTGGTAAAACAAGTGTTCTGGCTTGATCAAGGACCCAGTCTACTACCTCTTTTTTACAGCAGGAATAACATGTGACTCGTTCACACCTCAAAAAAAAACCCATCAGCTGCAGCACTCACACAAACATGACCTCCATCACTCAAATTGCCAGCTCGACTGACTAGTGTGAAGACTGTTGAAAAAGCTGAAATACATGGATGGGCTTTTGTGCAAAAGCCAAACAACCCTGAAATGGGTGGGAGCCCATTAGATTATGTGGATTAATATTGCCTTAGTATGTCCAAATGAAAAAAGCTTGTGTAATGAGCAGTACTTTCAAATAAACAAATATGAAACTCAGGACGATTTTAAATAAGTGTCTGCAGGAGCGTGGGTCTGCGAGGACTGGGAGCATGCGGTATTCATTTTGCTCATGTATTTCATGTGTGTTCGTTCTTGAGAAGCATGACTCATGTGTTTACCCCTCGTCCTTAAACCATGAGTGGATTCAATTTCCTGATAAATTCACAGAGTGGTAAGTTCATGGTATACTAAATGTTCGTCTTCTTCAAGATGAGCAGGAGTCCGTATGTCCTTGATGCAAAGCCACAGGTTTAAAGCACAGGGCAGGGATATATTTTCCCTAAGTAATTATGCCTTTGAAAACAGTGTATCTTTCACCTCTCCTGCCTGAGAGGAGAGGATGAGATTCTGAATGGATGCTATAACGGCGCTTGGCCTCAGCTGGCAGTTGCCGTAGCAACATGGGGCGGGCGCAGTGAGTGAGGGACGTATAAAACGGCTGACAGTCCCTGACTGAGACACAGAAACTCTGAAGCCATCTAGAAAACTGAGACAGAGCTGAGCCACATACCCACACACACAAGCACCGGTGAGACTTGTACCAGAGAAGAGGCACAGAACCATGCTGAGGCCAAAGGACCTGTGCCAGGGCTCTGGCACCAAGACCTTCTTGGAGGCCATGAATAGTGGAAAGGTACATCTCGCCCGCTTTGTGCTTGATGCACTCGACTGCCGCATCATCAACTCAACGAATGAGAGCAACCGCACGCCACTTATGTGTGCCGTGTGCATGCAGGAGCAGAGCACCAGGTCCAAGTTCACGCAGCTGCTCCTGGAGAAAGGCGCCGAGGTGAACACCCGAGACGAGAACGGTCGCACCGCCCTCAGTTTGGCCTGCGAGCTTGGCCACTTAGACGCTGTCAAGCTCCTGGTGCAGTTCAACGCCAACCCTGAGCTCACTGACACCTGGGGCAATAGCGCCCTCACGTATGCTGCCTACGGAGGACACAGCCAGGTCCTGGATTTCCTCATTCGGGCTTTCAAGAGGCTTGGACTGAAACTCGACCACAGTAATCATGCAGGCCACACTGCCTTACAGATAGCTGAATATTTGGGACATGCCCATTGTGTTCAGGTGCTCAGCACTGCAGGGAAGAAGGGAGTAAGCAGTGCGGAGCCAGCTCTGGATATCAGAGGCGGATCACATGAAGACGTTCCCTGGCCTAATCGACTGCCGAAGCAAATTCTGGAAAAGTTCTCGAAGCAGGTTCACAGCAAAAACGAAGAGACGCTGCCATCTTTATTTCAGAGGCAGATCTGGATCAGCGACAACAAAGACCTGACGAGACGATTCAGTCAGCCGCACTCTCCTGAGAGAACCAGCTCAACTGGCTACCAAAGTTTCAGCAGGTTTCCAGAGAGGCGTTTCACCGAGAAGGAGCAACACGTCCTGTTCAACTCCAAACAGTTCCACAACTCTAGAGAAGCCGGCTTTGTGAGAAAAAACAACTTCGTCTCAGAGCGCTGCCAGAAAGTGGACCCCCGTGAGATGAGGGAAAATCCGGCCCCGAGGGGAAAAGCAAACTCATTCCACCCGGATCTCCAGACGGGACGAAAACAGTCGTATCAGGGCGAGGCGCGTGACGTCACGCCGCCTGTCAGCCAATTAAAAAGAGCTTCTCTTCCAGACGAGAGACCGCTCATCCCGAAATTCTATTGCCATGGCAACACTTCCGCGAAGAAGAGCGACGCCGGTTTACAGCAGCTGAACGGACTGGGTCGGGGTCCTGCTGAACCGCGGGGCGGCGACCACTCCGAAAAGAGGAAAAGCTCGATAAAGCGCAGCAGCGGTGTCAAGAACGAGAGACCAAACAAACTGTTCTTCGGTCGGGACGACGTGACACGGGAAAGGATCAAAATCCGACCGCCGGGCTTCAGCGGGCTCGGGACCAGGTTACTGCGACGCTTCACAGCTCCGGAGTTCATGGGGCTGGTGAGAGATTGTCAGTCCGGCGCGACCATAAGCAAAGGCAAGATTGCTCGATCAGAAACATTTCCGCTTTCACACACACACAAATTGGTAAATAGTCAGCCTAGCGTTGATAGCATAAGCGGCGTCAGGTGCGAATTTGAAGGCAGTCCTCCAGTCAGCCGAGCTTAATCTATTATTATTATTATTATTTATTTATTTATTTATTATTATTATTGGACCTGCAGTTAGTCAGTAAGTTCCTCAACCCAGAAACTAAACCACTTTGCAGCCATTCACAATGTCTGCTTTTGCTGTGGACTTGTCAAGTATCAAGCAACAGAATCTCCGAGTGAACCGAATCAGTGGACTTGACTCCCAAGCTTTGGAGTCGACTCCCGGTTCCCAGTGCATGGCATCACTGAGTCGACTCCGAGTCGTACTGCCATTAGTAGTAGCTTATACTGATATGTGCACATTCAGGGATTTCACTTATTTTAATGTCAATTATTTTAACCAAACACAGATCATGAGCAACACTAGATAAAACTGCAACTTGCAAGTAAAGCAAGTGAAACGATAAAGCAAAATGATTCAAGATTATTACAGTTGTCTTGAAACCTTTCCTCACAGACACCTAACTGTAAAACAGACAATAGTTAAAATGTATTTATAAATGCACTGTCTTTGATTATTTACATTTATTACATGCGCTTCAGGAGCCAGACAAGGTTCACAGGTTTTTTTTTTTAGTATTGAACTGTACTATTTCTGTGCTTTTCATAATTAGTACATTTATAATATCGCACTATATATTCTCTACTATACATCCACAAGCTGTCAGCAGTCGAAAACATATAAGAAATCTGTTGGTCTTGGATATTATATAGTGTATATTTAAAAAAAAGCATAGTATATATTCAGTTTGTGTACAGATAAGAGAAATATTATATGTGAATAAAATTATTATTCATTTCCATTTCTGTGGAACGAACGTTTGCACCATAGCTGTGGTCCGGTGTATATTTTACTATGTATATTGTGAATGTCAGTCATTTATATTCTTTAAATAAAGTTCAAGAAAATGAAAAGTGTTCTTGTGTGTCTGTGTGTCTGTGTGTGTGGAAAAAAAATCCCATCTGGACCATCCCTGAATATTCAATATGCATCCTTTATTTGTTTAGAAAAACAAAGAATTAAATTAAGTTTCATTTTCTCTCATCATGAACAACCGACATGTAAAGAAAACCACAACGAATAAGCGGATTTGTTAAAGTAATTTAGAGATGATGTTCAGAACGTACACGGCTGGTGAGAAACCGTTCGGCACGTACCATCCAGTGTGCTTTACTCCTACAAACGTGATCACGATCTCCCCAAATCCTTAGCAGCACACATACGTTCACACACTCCCACTGAGAACTCCACCAACTGCTAAGAAAATAAGTCACAGTACAACAGGTTGGATGTGAAAATGCCAACATGAACATCACATCCCAGGTGTAAACATACACTCTCACTCTCTCTCTCTCTCTCTCTCACACACTCTCTCTCACACACACACACGCTGTAAACAAACACACAAAGCCAGATGACTTATTTCATATGTATCTTCATCACTCAGTAATAATGATCAAGAATGCAAGTACGGTATTGACGCAACATGATTGTATGTACACGTTATTCCTTCTTCAGTTACTCTTTCAAAAGTCATCCTGTGGAGCTGAGAAGCAATATTTACAGTGTACACATGTTCCAAATGATTCAGAACCCCCTTCTGAAAAGCAGTCTATTGAAAAAAAAAAGAAAAACATAATAAATAGCGTAATCAGTAGAATATACAGTTGGTTCCAATGGCTCATTAAAACAGTCGCCACCACAGTAGCTGAATGACAGTCAACGTCAATGTTCTAAGCTCGGTTTCAAGTTATTTCTATCTTTAAATTTGGCCTACATATGCCAATGGCATGCAAATCCTGGACAAGGTGCAGTAGTCTCTCTGTGCTAAGAATACTAGCAAAATACCGACCAAATCTGGCCATGATAGCATCATGATGACATGAAACGTTCTTTGCTTAAACATAACTCGTTTGTGTTGTACACATGTTAAAAACATGAACACAGTCTTAGTGGTTAGGATGGCAATAAAGCACCATGTGTCCCCAAGTGTGACGTCCTTAGGACAAAGACAAAAAAATTGTCTTGGTGCAGTTTATTGACACTCCGTCTACATGGCTATCCTTCTTGCACGAGGATAACAAGCGCTCTTTTTTGTAAGTCTATAGAAGCTGTATTGTGCGTCAGCTCACTCCTTTTTTGCGCCCGGGACGTTCCTGTGTAGAACGTTCAAACCCGGGAGCAGTGGGAGCCTCTAGCCAAGAGCATATGATGGCGTGTAGTGTAGAGGAGAGACACAGGAAGAATAGGGGACTCAGCAGCGAGACATGCGCTTGCGGTACTGCTCGACGAGGGGCACGAGGCACTGTGGAGAGCTGCTCTGCAGGAGGAACGGGTGCTCCAGGAGATCCGTGGCACTAGCACGCTCCAACGGGTCTCGGGTGAGCATGCGGTCCAAGAAGTCTTTTAGCATTGGAGACACCTGGGAAAGGAAGGATCAAGGGCGGGATGAGGAAGCTCTAACAGTACAGGAGATAAGCCATGGTTGGAGAAGCTGAGTTGTTTCGAATATTGCTATGCACGAGTCGAATGTAGGTACCTGCTGAATGTTTCGTATAGTGGGCGGAGGCTCATCTCTCAGCCGCTTCATGGCCACCACCGGGGTTTCGCTGAAGTAAGGAGGCTCTCCATCCACCATCTCCACAACCATGATGCCCATAGACCACACATCCACCTGAGATGTTTCACCAGTTTCACACCACAGGCACACAAAACAAGTATAATGCATATAAAACGTATACTATTGAGAAACTGGTTTAGACAGTTTAAACAACATATAGCTGATGATAGATTTAGTTTTAAGAGTCCTTGTGTTTTATATGGATATGAGAGACATGAAGTCTATTAATCCAATAAATCCAATGCTGCAAAAATGAATATATTGATATATGCATTTGTATGAGTTTTAAGTGCTGTGCATCTATTAATATGATTTATATAGTATTTTTTCTGGCAAAAACAAAACTACTTAAAAGTTTGTATACCCATATTATAACAAGTAACACAATAGTGAAATAGTACCTGTTAAGTTAAGAGTTAAGCTGCTAACGTTATACTCTTTTAACTGCTATATACGATGATGCACTGCCATTCTTTACCTCAGTGCCATATGGTGACTTTGAGATCACTTCAGGGGCCATCCAGTACGGCGTCCCTACCAGTGATTTCCTTTTAGGAATATCTTTGCTGATCTGAGCACAAAAGCCAAAGTCGGACAGTTTAATCTGAAAGGAAAAGAAGAAGGCTGTGGTTCATTTTAACCCATAAGTTGTGAGTAAGGAAATGACAGAGGGAGACAGTGAAGAAGAAAGAAAAGAAGAAGAAGAAGGCAAGGCAGATCTTACTCTTCCATCCAAGGACAGCAGGATGGAGTCACTTTTGATGTCACGGTGAATGACGCCTTGCGAGTGGAGATAAGCCAGCGCCTGCAGGACAGCCTCACACACCGTAGCAATCTGCTCTTCACTCAACCTGTATAATTAAGTACAACATCTTACAGTCCGTTTTTATCCGCTGGTCCATGTCATGTCTTATTCTGGATTCTGTGTGATAATACGTTTATAACGCGACCTCTGCACAATACACTGTTTACAAACCCGTTAATATTCACTTATTCTCATGACTATACAATTTAGCCTGTTAGTCTATTAGGTGCATTGTAATTATACTGCACCACATGCTTTAAGATGAATAAGGGAATAAGGGAAATTGCATTAATCAAATGCATAAAGTCTTAGTGCCTGTCTATGTAAAATTCCTCATGTATTTCATACAGTAAAAAAATACATATAAGAGTCAGAAAGGATTTCATTTGAAAGCAAAGCTCTCGATAACGTCAGTATACTATGGCACCTAAAATACATTTAACCTGCTCAGATCCAACATTTGCTGTATCAGTTAAGTACCAAGGTCAAAGCTGGATGTTGAGTGTTAAATAATATCCAAAGCAGCACATGTGGCTCATGCATTAATGTGGCTTATACAGGGGTTAGACAATGAAACTGAAACATGTGTAGGGCCTCCTTTTGCGGCCAATACAGCGTCAATTCGTCTTGGGAATGACATCTACAAGTCCTGAACAGTGGTCAGAGGGATTTGAAGCCATTCTTCTTGCAGGATAGTGGCCAGGTCACTACGTGATGCTGGTGGTGGAAATCGTTTCCTGGTATGCTGAC
>JAOVYV010000002.1:7052101-7064165 GCA_025674545.1 Hassar affinis | reverse complement strand
CCTTGGGTTTTGTGAAAGGCGCTATATAAAATAAACTTATTATTATTATTATTATTATTATTATTATTATTATTATTTTTAGATTGTTTGGATCTTGAAAAAAACATTGTTCATCAGTGTATCTCTCAAAAAAAAGGTGGGTTGACGTTAGTCACATGTCATGCCATAATCAGGAACTAGAGATATGGCTTATTAAAAAGGTTTACAACTCGGAGTACTGGAGTAACCCCTGTCCCGGACATTTGATTGATCTCAATACTCTTAAAGTACTGTGCAAATGTCTTAGGCACCCTGTTGTTTTTAGGTACAACTTTTATTATCGACGGAGTTCTGCATTATTGAGTCATTACAAAAAGATTTTCGATTTCCAACCGTTACTTTTCTAACAAAAAATGAAATGTTACACAAAAATGTTTGTGAGTAACGAAAGCAAGTGTAACACAACAGAGCGGTTTTCAGACAAAAAACATAATGAAGGCTGCTGGGGTTTGCCAGTAAGGGTAAAAGAATTAAGTGTGACAGTCAAAGTCTCCAGAAGAGCTGTAGCAGCTTCTCCAAGACACTCAGTAAAACTTACCAGCTAATTACTGTAGTGCAGTTAACAGTAATAAACAAAAGGTTGTCAATATTTGAATAATGTTCCCAGGTACAATGTGTGCAGTTTTATAAGGAAATTAGCTTTTAAGTTTTACTGAGTGTCTTTTTCTGTTAAAATAAAAAAAATCAATAACAACAAAATAACAACAATAGGGTGCCTAAGACATTTGCACAGTGCTGTACATATCCACTTCAGCTCATGACAATCCATTAATTAGCTATGGTTAGTTACTTTTGTTAGAGATGTTGAATCCGGTACTTTGTGGACAGGGAAAACTCAAAAGATTTGGAGGACAGTGGGTTCACTAGGAAAAACATTAGGAACCTGTGGAACACTCATTTGAGATGCTGCTTCAAGACATAGTTGTGCTCGTCTATCCAATACAACTATGCTTGCGTGCATGCCAAAGATGGGGGCTTGAGTTTGCATCTTGCACCCTTTTAATGACTTGACACTAATCCTTAAGTCTAGACTCGTAAACATTTTTTTTGGGTGAATTAACATTAAGGAAACGTCTGATGAGCTGAATGTCATTCTTTCCTTTATTATCATGCATATCATGTATAAAAGACTTGAGGCTTGACTTGAACTTGTGACCAAAAACCTAAGACTTCACTGTGACCAAAGACTGGAGACTTGGCTTGGACTTGAAAGCTGACTTGCAAAAAACTGCTTGTGAGCACCTCTGATGCATGGAAAGAACTGAAGAGAAAGACATCAAACTTGTCTCCATCCTTGGAGACAGGTTGGAGACAGGACTGTGCAATTCAAAACCTTCTAAAATCTCAAATATATAACATGAAAGTGACTTGAGAGCTGATTTGAATGCTGCCAGTAGAATTTTGAAGCATTAACAGTAGAATTTGTATGTTGGTTGAGGGTTCTTGCAAAATGCTCCAAGCTTAAGATGTGAAAAGTTGCTTACCTTCAAATCGTAAGAAGAGTACGGTCTCCCAGGGCTGTTTTGTGGATGAACCAGCAGCCTGTCAGCAGTCCTTATTTCTGAATGAAACCCTCCACTCTCTACTTGTCCTTGCTGCATGGGTATAGTTGGACTATAAAAGCAGGTGATGGGTCTTGGGTTGTGAGACAGCACTATGGGAAACTCCCTTCTCATCATCAGTCTTTCATTAGGGCTACCCATATCTCCGCTCACATACACAGGCCTGGGTGGCACAGGGATTGGGGGTGGTGGAGGCATGGGTAGGACTGGAGGAGGTGGAGGATGTGCCTCTAGTGAGTTAATGTTAACCTCGTAAGTAGATTTAGCTCTAGGCAGGATGCCATTGGGTTCCAGGGTGATGCTCTTCTTCATACCCAAAAATGGAGTCCCACTCTCACTGTGGATGTTCCGTATCTGGTCTGTCCATTGGTTCTGGGAATCCGGGTCAAGCTCGGTGCGCTCCAGGTCCTCATACTGGTAGCCATCGCCCTCCATTACCTCGCCAAGGCGGCTCAAAGACTGGGCTCTCTTGCGGGTCGAAGGGCTGCTCTTGCGCAATGAGTTGGAGCTGGTCACTGACAGGCGGCTCATATCTGACAGCATGGCTGAGATGTAGTCTCCGTGGCCGACGAAGGTCCCACGCACAATCGTCTGAGGAAAAGAGAGAGACAGCCAGACATCATGATTAATGCGAGTGGAGTGGTGAGACTTCGACTTGGGCTTGTGCTTCCTTAAAGGCTATTTTGGGACCCAGTGTAGCTTCTTGGTTCCTAATAATATTGCAAAATATTGTTTGAGTGTTTTCTGCTGGCAAAAGCACATGAGGATTAGGAAAACTGAATTTACAAACAATGCAAGAATGTACACTATTTCTCTTTCACCTTATTAGTCTCTTGCAGACATTTTTCTCTCAAAGCTGATGTCGACCTCAATTTCAGAGCCAGTTGGCAGGGTTTTTGGCCGCAGCGGACATTTTATGTCAGCTGCCATGTGCTTCAGTCACTATGTCCTTGACGGGAGATATAAATATACCCTAAAGTAGTATGACTCACGACTCCAGTGCAGCTCAGGAATACAGACACAAGTTAACCTGTCAGAAGACAGCCCAGTGGCCTGTTCCTCAAACTTGAAGCAACTAACAAAAAAAAGTTGTATACACTGTCCAGTCATCCAGTTATGTAAGATCAGAGAAACACTACGAAGCCCAACATGACCCATCAACATTGTTGTTGTAGTAATATTGTTGTAAGGGCAGGGGTGGCTCAGTGGTTAAGGTGTTGGGTTACTGAAGAGAAGGTCAGGGGTTTAAGCCCCAGCACCACCAAGCTGCCACTGTTGGGCCCTTGAGCAAGGCCCTTAACCCTCAACTGCTCAGTTGTATGAATGGGGTCAATGTAAGTTACTCTGGATAAGGGTGTCTGCCAAATGTCATATAAATGTAGTTTATTTTAATGTAATTTTTCATACCTTAGTGCAGGTCATTATATTTAATGCCATGTCAGGGGAAAACTGCTGTTTCATTTCTTTCATGTCTTATCATGCTGTATACGGTATTACTCATTATACTATGGCCAAGGGGAAATCTGCCATGGTCATGCTCCAGTGCTCTGTAGCTTTCTCTTTGCTTGGAACTGCAGTTTTTATCCCTGACTAGTGGTACACAGCATGGACCATTATTAATTGCCAGCATGGAGCAATAAATCTTTGATGTAATCTAAGGATTCTTGCCATTGAGTCAGCATACATAGCAGGATTGTAAGTGTAAACTTATAATAGATAAGAAAACAAAATGACTTGATGCTGCTCAGTACTCAGCTATAACCTGATTCATAAAACTGTAATGTCTGTGAAGAAGAGGGCTAACATTATGCAGAAGCATGGGTTAACTACTGAATTCAATTCAATTCAACTCAACTCTCAACTCAACTCAATTCACAAAAGTTAACTTGGATCCACTCCAAAATTTAATCAGTTTTTCTTTGGCCCATGCTACGCCCTTTGACCAAATTGCATGATAATTGGCCTTGTAGTCTTTCTGTAATCCTGTTGAAAGTCAAACCAACCAACCATCCAACCAACAAACTGCACCAAAAACATAACCTCAACAGTGGAGGTAAACATCTATGGCATATCCATGTTTAGAGACACTTTTAGTTTTCTTTTAGTTCTAGTCGATTTCCTTGTTTTTATCATGATACCTGCCTTCTTTGGTTTTAATTCCACTGGTGTTATTCTGGAGGGGTCCACCATGGGTTTGGGTCTTCTCAGGTTCTCTATAAGACTCTGCCATTGTGTTGGTAGGCCCACAAAGATCCCCAGCTTTGCATCGTAAGAGGTATGAACTCTGTGTTCGAAGTTCTTTGGTGCAGAAATTTCTGGCCTCTTCTTCTTCTTTTTGCGGAACATTTTTGGGTCCTAGATTGCCAACCTGTCCAAAAAAAAGACAGCGACAGCTTTATGTAAAAAAAAATGATAGAAAGTACAGTATCTATAAAAGCAACCTTTTTCACACTGACATTTTTAGATATATTTCTACCACCTCCAGATTATTCTCCTAACATAGCGTATGTCTGCATATACAAGGGTTTGTGCTTCCTTCATGACTTTATCTGAATCCTTGCTCCACATGTAGTAAGCTAAATTTGTTTTTAGTCATTGTCTGCCCTAATACATTAGATATAGGGGCTGTAACGTTCAGTCCTTCTTGACAGCATACAGCACTGATGTGATGAATGGTTTGTGCTTCGCTGATCTACTGCAAGCCACACAACAGAAAGTGTGTTGTTTGCTATCAGGTTTATAGATATTATAACTTATGTTTGCTAATGTTGGTATAGGCATTCAGGAAAAAAACTGTAACTCTAAGCTACAGTTTTAATTTTTTTGAATGTTTAATAAGCATCTTTTACCTATAAGGTGCATATAATGTCAATTAAAGGTTTTACCCTCCAATTATGTACCTTAAATGTTTTTTAAAGGATTTGATAGGACACATACATACACGATACATACTGTATTAAGAGTACTACCCCAAATAAAAGGAAAAGCGTTCTTTGCGTTGAAAATATACTTTGCTTACAATGTAGTGTTAAAATCTTTCTTTATTCTAGCTAATCTAATCCTGATCACTTGCTCCTATTCTGTTGTTGAATTGTAGACTATTTCTAAATAGACTTTCTGTACAGATTTCCAAATCACTTCGCCCTTCTAAATTCTTCTAAAAAAATGATTTAAGGGCCTTGTGAAATTTGGAATTTAACCAGTGAATTGCAGCTGGCCAAGACGCAATTCACTACAAAAAATGGATGTCATTTCTGTTCTCTGTAAAAAAAGTTCTAGTCCTCAGTGCTGCAAGAAACAGCAATACATCTGAACACATAAGAAACTTTAGTAATTCATTTCATTCATTCATTTCTTAACCGCTTATTCCTATTTCAGGGTTACGGGAGAGCTTAGGGCGCAAGGCAGGAACAACCCTAGACAGGGCGACAATCCATCACACACTCACACACTAGGGCCACTTTAGAGACCAATCAACCTAACGTGCATGTCTTTGGACTGTGGGAGGAAACCGGAATACCCAGAGTAAACACACACAGACACGGGGAGGACATGCAGACTCCACACAGAAAGGACCCAGACCACCCCACACGGGGATCCAACCCAGGGCCTTCTTGCTGTGAGGCGACAGTGCTACCCACCGAGCCACCGTGTCGCCCCAACTTTTGTAATATATATTCGTTTTGTTTATACTCTCTGGATGTAATTTTTTTGTCATATTCTTCCATATTTTGTGAGGGCTTAAAATCTATTATCTAGCACTACTCTACATTTTTTTGGTGGGGGTGAGGGGTGTATTAGATAAAATAATTCACCTTTTTTATTACACCTGTGAACTTATTTCACATGCACCTTCTGATCATGTGTTATGTGTGTTCCGGTAAAGCAGGCTGATTACATATCAGCCCAAATGGAGACCAAACGTAGGGGAAGGCGTTCATGCTGTGTAATCTGTGTAATCTGATATAAATGTCACTGACAGGCTGAAGGAATCTGGGCTAGAAAACAATCTTAACCAGCCTTGCTTCTTCCTGCCATTCTGTGTATTGTTCTTACAACCTTTCGTAATGCTGCCTTAAACCAAATAATCAGATGCTGACGCTAAAAAATGAAACCTTATATCGATGTCTTTTTATCTCGGAAAGGCACCATGCTCCTCTGACATTCGTGGACAAAGTATACAAAAAAAAAGCCTTCCTGCTTCAGGGTTAAGAGTGCATTAGGAGGATGAAAATGTTCAAGCAGTGAATCTTCCCTCATCCTGAATGCCAAGTCATGGACAGACTCTTCTAACCCTGACTTCAGCCATGTAAGCTGAATGACTTTCTTCCAGATGTGTGCTTTTGACTACATTTTCAACATGAAGGTATACCTGAACTTTAAGCTCTCCAAATGTATAACATCTCTGGATTTAAAGCATTCGGTATTTTGTCTTTTTGAAAAAGAGACTCTACCTCCAGTTTTACTAAGCCTGCAAACTGCGCGCTGTAACATGATTGAGCAAGTCTTTGATTTAAAAGAGCACATCTGGCAAAACAATTTTGCTTACATGCCAAAAAGAAAGCCACAGTATTGAACATCATAGTTAACTACATTCTTTGTGCTATAGCTAACTTATGCAGACAGATAGTTATAGTCAGCAATGCATAGTCAGCATTAATAACCATAAATTAATGATCTGGATGACTAAATGGATGGATATGGCTATTCCTGCTGTCACTAAAGAAATCTGAAAATGCTGCAGAGCTAGAGCCATAGAGGCTGCATTTATATCGAGGGATAAGATTTTGCTAAATACAGTGAAGACACTGAAATAAATGGGAGCCTATGCAAAATACATAGAAACACCATGTTTGCACGCCACTGGTTCCGCCTGCCAGTGCGTATATAAAACAATAGACTTGTTTTATTTGAGTTGTTTCCACCTTGAGCATGGCAAGTTTTTCAGAATGGTTTAATAGTTGGACGTTGTGAGATGGGTCATGGCATTTTGGAGGTAGAAGCAAAGTGTGGATTTTCACGTATAAGCATTGAAAGGGTGTACTGTGACTACAAGAATTCTGGCAGAACTTCAAACTTACGACAGCAGCATGGCCGTAAAAACGTAACAGCCGTCCAACACTGCCTCAAGTAACAACAGAATTCATTGCTGGGGCCTCGACAAACATCAGCATGAGGACTGTGCAACATTCCCTCCAAGATCCCATGGGGGACCTACCGAGTATTAACTGTGTGGTCTGGCTGGAAGTGCTAACGATATGAATGATTTCCTATATGCTTGTTGCCTATGTAAAGTGGGAGGGAATGCCAATAGCGAGAGTATGGGCCCCTGGGGGGAAGATAAAAAAAGGGTGAGTCCCTGTTTGCTCTGGGCTGAATTGTTTGGTGTTTGTTGCATTCGCGGCTAGAAGAACTGAAACTGGTAGGCTGGTGAGCTCTTTTTGTATTACCCAGTGAAAGTCTGTAACCCATGGAGCATATTTTAAAGCTTCCTGTGGTCGTTTTTAGAGTACAGGCTGGATGAGAACCTGACCACACCCATTCGGATTAACTGGTATGCTGTGGTGGTACTATTCGCATGCGCTGAGTACTATAGAATGATATTCGATCTGATTCTCTTAGAAGAGTTTTTTTAACCCTCAGTAAATTGATAACTCTCTCTTTACACAGGTTGGCATTTGGTCCCAGCGGCGTTTTACATTCTTTGTGATGCTCTGTATATATGTATAGAGAGAGAGAGATGCCTTATGGGTAAGTGCTTAATAAAGCTATTTTGACTTTAATGTCATTATAGTTATTGAGTTGGGTGTATCCTAGCTGGGGTTTGATCAAATGCACTCCGCTTGGGTTACAGCCATGCCCTGGTAGTGCTCCAGCTGTGACTAGACGAAAGAGGTGATTTATTCAATTCAATTCAATTCAACTTTATTTCTAAAGCACTGTTAACAATGGACATTGTCTCAAAGCAGCTTTACAAAGACAAGAAATCAGGACGTGGCCTATAGGCCTTGTCCCCAATGAGCAAGCCGGTGGCGATGGTGGCAAGGAAAAACTCCCTCAAATGATAAGAGGAAGAAACCTTGAGTGGAACCAGACTCAAGAGGGAACCCATCCTCATTTGGTGATACTGGATAGTGTGGTGACAGATAATCCCTTCCATAACTGAGTGCTATATCGTTAAGAAACGATCGTTAAGAACCAGTAAACTGATTATTTCTATTTTGAGGTTATTTAATGTTCTTTTATACTGATAACATTCGATTATGATATTGTCTGTATATATATATATATATATGTGTGTATTTATCTTTTAATGTGTGTAATATTTTTCTTGTATATTCTCGGTATGTCTGGTTTTAGACTGGGGCCGCAGCCTGGGTGTCTTCAGGCCACGGTTTTCTTTCCTCCTGTTATTTTATTTTGTGTTCATGCAGCATCTGATACGCTGCTTTGGGGGATCGAAGTCTTTTTATTATGATTTGCTGAAATAATTACAGATATTCTGTTTGAGAGACAGTTTTAATACTAAGCCACCTTTGCAATACTTTTTAGATAATGATTGTTACCCTGTGGGATATGTCATTTAGGGGGCCACTTTTACATTAGGTTTTTTGTACTAGCATAGCATGGGTACGTTTTGTTGAGCTCTTTGCTTTGTGGCCAGGGAGGGTGCTCATCCTGGGTTCAGTGTGTGTTTTCTTGAGGTGGTTTTGTGGTGGTGATTTGGAGATGGGGTTTGTGCTGGAGTGATACAGTGTTGAAACTATTATTAACTATTAGTGTTGGGTTGGCTTCTCCTCTGGTCCCTTTTTTTGTCTTTTCTTTTTGGGCCTGTGCTATGCTCTATAGTCAGTGAATTGTTGGATGGCCTGGACCCCACATCTGAGCATCTATTTATCATGTTTTTATATATTTTTTTTACTTGCCCAGAAAATAGAAATATATTAAATGGTAATTGGTACATTGGCTGTTTTTTGTTATTAATGGTTTATGTTTACACTCATTTAGTTGCCTAGCGTGGGGTCCCTTTAACCATAATGTAGGGTGAGTGAGGTGGACTGAGCCTCGGTAATGGCAAACCTAAGACTCACAATAAGGCTAAGCACCACAAGCAATAATCATCATCGCCGTCGCTGCCCCTCACCCCAAGCCCTACCACAGCTGGTACACCAGTTTTTTTGTGTGGTACCACAATAGTTTTTCTGGTACTTCAGTGTAAAGCTTAATTATTAACACCAGGAGATGATAAAACATGGTTTTAAGTTAGATAACACACACACACAAACACACACACACATTAGTCAGGGATAAACCTGCTAAGCATTGCATAAGGATATCACTTGGTGTGCTTTCACCCAGTGAAAATCCATCTGACAGGGCCTCTACAGCATGAGGTAATATACATGGGGAAGGATGGGGCTGAGTGAGTGTGAGAGCAAGACCAAAAGCAGACTAGTGCTTTTTTTCCATCTCCAAAAATAAAGAATGTTTTTTTCCCTTTTTTCCACTGATTTTTTTTTTCATACTGAACATGAAATTTCACTGTCCTGCCTGTTTATGAATAGTACACCAACATGTAGATTACATTTGGTCTCTTCAGAATAAACCTTATTCCTCTTTTCTACTCTACAACTTCACCCAAGGACATGGATCCATCACTGTGCTGCACACAGAGCACATTTTCTTCCTAGCTAACAATGATATAACACCATGAAGAACGTTTTATGTACAACATGCTGTCAGACTAAATATTTATACTTTGTTTGTTCTACCTGTACAAACAGATCAATGTCTATTGACTGGAGGATGAAATCTAAGCTCGTTTGCTCTCTGGCAGCAAATGATAACAGACTCTAAATGAAATGACCACAAACAGGATCTGTGTTCTCCAAAAGCGCTGTGGTGTCACTGTTACTGCTATTGATTTTTTGAAGTATGACCACTCATGTTTTTTTAATGCTTTGGGTGCCTCACTCATGCCTAGCTCCATGCAGGGTGAGCATTAAACTGGCTGCTTCACGATTTATAGCAAGTATAAATCCATTTAACAAATTCACAGTGAGTGTTTTTTTTCCTCATTTTTTTAGGAGCAGTTTGCATCAACATACTATCATTCAGTGATAGTATTCCCATCAATACAGCATTCTATCAACTTTAAAAGCAAAGGGAAGCAACAAGCTCCCATAGTGGCTAGGAATTAGCTACAACACCCAATTTAACAAACCTTAGTGTTTTGCTAGTAATTTGCTAGTATTACCTCTGGTCGAGTAATGTGTCTATTCCAATTTGAGAAATGAATTCAGAGACTGTTAAAGAAAGAAGCAACAGGTAGCGTCTAGCTAAAAAATCACTATAGCTCTATATTACTATAGTAGCATAGTCACCACACCAAAATGTACATAGCATTGGAGAGGTAAAATACATATGGCTTATAATACAAGGGGAAGCGTGGCATCTATCCCATGAATCATCAATGTTAGCGTAAATTTCAGCTAACCTAGCTTTAAAAAAGTGAACTCTGTAGAAAATCTTAAACTGAATCAGCCGAAATGGAGCACATTTACAGCCCTATCCCACCACGATTGTGTAAAATCCACCCCCAACTCATCCCCCCAAGCTGTTTTTAATCTCAGTGAGTATAGAGTCTCTTCTGTAGACAAATGTTTATTATAAATTTTTGAAATTGTTGGTTTTTGTTGACTATCACACAGCAAATCTTCCCACAACTTCATGGTGGGTATAAGTGGAAACTGTGAGAAGAGTGAGCGGATGCAGTGCCTAACTAGATATGGAAGTATCTAAAAAGATGAGTGGATGGTAATTCATAATGGTAAAATGTAATGTAATGTAAATGTAAAATGTGAAAATTTCTGTAAAGATCCTTATAACACGTAATACCTCAGTCCTTATAGGGTCCGTTTAAAGCTCTCTGTGTTAAATCATGATAGCATCGTCAGGTCTGTGTTGTATTTAGGTCAAATCTTAGTCGGAAGTATTATTCGAATTTCAACAATGATTTCCAGCATAGCTCAAGTATTCACAAGTATTGATGTTTGTGTTGTGTAGTTCTGAATAAATGACCAAACAATTTAGTGTTGTAATCTGATTGTGTATGGTGCATAAGTGTCCTTATGAAAGAAAGCCAGTGGGTTAATGCATTTCCTAACTTTTTCTCAGCCTGACAGATCCGATTTGATGCACATATGGAAAAAAATCTTATATAAATATTAATCATGATTTGGTCTTCATTCTGCATTAAGCCCCACATTGCTGAATTCTATGAGAAAATATCTAATTAAGGCAAGACTTTTATAAATAAACTCTACTCCTAATATTTCAGACAGACATACAGTATTCTTTAAAAATACTGAGAATATGTAAAGGAGAAAATACTATCAGGATTCTTACCTCACAGCAGGCAGCAGAGGAGTCTCTGTAATGAATGGTTCAAATGAGTTGAATTCAAATGTGCCAAAGGCTGTTCTGTCAGACTGCAACCTCTGACACTATTGACCGTAAGAGACTCCTACAAGATCTGCTGAATGACCCAAATTAGCTTCACTCTCATTTGGACAGGAGACAGTTTATAGAGTAGAGATAACACTCTGGAGTCCTGTATTGCACAGTTCTAAATTTATATCCAATATATACACTCATCTTCCACTTGAATAGGAACGACCGTTCGCCTGCTTTATTTATTCATGCAGTTGTCTAATCGACCAATCATGTGGCAGCAGGTATTGATTACATCAAATGTGTGATCTCAGATGGGTCGGTTTGTGTATTTCAGAAACTGCTGCTCTGCTGGAAACTGCACACACAACAATCTGTAGAGTTTCCAAAGAAAGGTGCAAAAAAAAAAAAAATCATCCTGTGAGCGGAGGGTCTGCAGGCTGAAACACCTTATTGATGAGAGAGATCAGAGAATGAGCAAAGTGGTCTGATCTGACAGGAAGTCTATATTCACTCAAATAAGCACTCTTTGCAATGTTGGTGAACAGAAAGGCATCTCAGGATACATACACACCTCGAGGTGGATGGGCTATAACAAGCAGGAGACCATATCAGCTTCCACTACAGTCATCCAAGAGCAAGAATCTGAGGCTATTATGGACACGGACTTCCTGAAACTGGACAGTTTGTGTGAGTCTGTGCCCACGATCGCCTCGGAGTCCTGTTCTTGGCCCACTGAAGTATTTCTCACACAATGTTTTTTGTTTCTTGCACCATTCTATGTAAACTCTTGAGACTGTAGGGTGTGAAAATCCCATTCTGAACTCCTCAAACCAGCCCGTCTGGCACCAACACCCACAGAGATCACACTTCTTCCAGATCTGTATCTGTATGATTTTATGCATTGTATTGATTTTATGACAGCAAGTCTTAAGCCACGGTATCCAGGGTAATGTCAGCATACCAGGAAACATTTTCCACCACCAGCATCATGTAGTGACCTGGCCACT
>JAOVYV010000002.1:6970537-6983789 GCA_025674545.1 Hassar affinis | reverse complement strand
GAGACACTGTTCTCCCCTAGAAGAAGAATTATTATTATTTAATTACTAAGCATGCATGAATGTCAACATTCATTCATTCATTCATCTTCTTGGCCACTTATTCCTTTTCAGGGTCCGGGGGGAGCCAGCAGCATATGGCGCAAGGCAGGAACAACCCTAGACAGGGCGCCAATTCATCATAGGGACTCGTGCGCACACACTCACATAGGGCCACTTTAGAGACGCCAATCAACCTAACGTGCATGTCTTTGGACTCTGGGAGGAAACCGGAGTACCTGGAGTAAACCCACACGGTCACGGGGAGGACATGCAGACTCCACACAGAAATGGACCCAGACCGCCCCACCCAGGGATCGAACCCGGGACCTTCTTGCTGTGAGGCGATGGTGCGACCCACCGAGCCACCGTGTGGCCTGAATGTCAACATATGATTAAGAAACGTCTCAGAAGTGTCATTTAAGATCAGTGTGGCTGTTTGAAGGACTCCAGCCCCGGTTTAAGGAAGGAGAATTGTACTTTCTCTGTTTCACCAGCTGAGGGCGAGGTTGATCTGCTATTTGAAATGAACCTTACACAGAGGACTATTATGCTGAAGTACATACAACAGATGTAGTTCCATTCCTGTAGAGTTCTCTGCTATTTCTGTCCACTGTGTTGGGAATATACACAGAAATGAAGCTGCAGGACTGCAGTCATTATAGACACAGATCTCTATCTCTACAACTCGCTCTGTTTGTGTGCTTTTGTTGTGTACCTCAGTACCTTTTAAAGTGAACTGTAGTCTTCAAAGTTTGTGTGTGTGTGTGTGTGTGTGTGTGTGATAATGTGAGTAACACGTGATCATATTCGTAAAACGTGCCCAGTTACCTTTTACCATGTTATGCTCTGGAACTGAACATGAATTTGAAGTAAACACACGTGACACCATGTTGTACACACACACACACACACACACACCACACGCAAAGCCACGTGTGAAAACATAGCGTGTGAAAACAAAGTATTATAACTTATTAAATAAATGACATAACGTGAGAAAACACTTTCCTCAGTGGTTGTACTTTTAAAACCCTAAACCCACGTCCTAACCCACGTGTTTAACATTCACACGCGGCTTTATTCATTATTAGTATTTGGAAATAATAGCACCGGGGATGTTTAATACGTGTTTTCTGCTTCACTAAAACAGTTCAGCCGACTTTCCCATACGGAATAATGAATAATATCGAGTGGGAAAAGCGGAATGTGTTCGGCATGTAAATTGCGGATAGAGTTCCGCTTGTTAGGGACACGCCCACCGGGCCTGGCTCGGGCAGTGACGCGTGGTGTGGGCGGGGCTTATGTGCGCCTTCAGTAATTGCACAGAAATGTGCGCTGAAGTTGTCCGCTACATGTGGGGATGTAGTTGCAGTAGTAGAAGCTGATTTCGTGCCGCACGGAAGGATCTAAAGCGAGGGATGCTTTTTTATTCTGTAAAGAAGGAATCCTGGGATAAATCGTATCAGGTGTGAAGCTCCAGACCTGCGCCTGGTAAGTTAATTGCATGTCTTTAATGAAGCACGCGATGCTGAATGTGTCGTTTGACTAACCTAAACTGGACAAACTCATGCATTAATCAGTTCTTGCCATGCATTGAAAGATTTGTTGTTGTTTTGCATTTTGTGCACCAAATCCACACAGCCGTTCATACTTTTGCTAATGACAACAAATGCCAAAACTGCTACACAATAAAGAGAGCATGAGACCTTCTCCTCCTACCTTTAATAGGGGGTTTTAATGTGGGTGCTTTAATTTGAGGTGCTTAAACAATCCACAAAGCTTTTTTTTTTTAAAAAGTACACTGTACACTGCATTTGGTTAAAATGCAAACCCTATACTGTCAAGTAGCACCCCAAACTTTAAAAACAAAAAGTTAGGTTTAGTACCCATTTGTCTGAGAGTTGAAGATGGGACCCTGTAAGATATGAGACCTCTGATATGTAAGAAAAAAAATCTTGTCCCCAGCACAGCTGGATTTAGCCCTACATTACTCATATTGCTTCAGCTGGGAATCAGGACAGTCATAGTTTCAGAATTGCTGTATGTGTTCTTTCTGCTTTGGGAAAAACATGTGCACTGAGCTTGTGCAATCCACATACCGTTCCATTGCAAGATCAGTGTAGATAGAATGGACAAGATGAGCTACAAGTCCTGGGGTGATCCTTGTTTCTTCATCAGGTTTACTCGCAACGTCCGGGAAAAAGTGTCCGTGTCTGTGCATGCAGGATTATGGGAAGAAAAGTAAGGTTTCATTTCAGATCAGACACCTCGTCTGCGTCATAGGGCACTGTACCCAGAGTCTAGAGAACATTCACACAGATCTGGCAAGGCCAGAAGTGACAGAACTGATAATGCGTGTTTGCTTTTACAAAGTTTCTCTTACTGCTGAACTTTGGTCTGAACCAGCCAGAGTTTGAACATAGTGGTTTATATTCAAATTCAAATTCCAGCTTTTGTGTAGTAACCTCCTAAGCTCTTTCGCATACACCTCGACATAGACACAAACATGCACGCTTTTTTCTCTACAGGATTCCAGAGCGGCCTGCAGGACGAAGAAGATAAACAGACTGTACAGTGTTTAGAACTTCCAGTAAGTTTGAGCAGATGTCTAATTAGTCCATAGGAGGGAATTCCTTTGGTCCGGTCTATATGATGAGGGCTAAATGCCTCTGTTCATGGCCTTGGATTAATGTGGCAGCCTTTTATTTACTTTAGACTTAGCTGTTACAACAATTATATACTCCTCCCTGTTCCCTGTCATAATTGAAACGTGTGCTGTTGTACCGAGGCTGGAGAAACTTTCACCGAAGCTTTCACGTACATGCAGAAAGTGGCACATGTCTCTGCTTCATGGGTTTTTATGGCAAGACTTGACTTTAACACAAACACTCTTAAAATGTAATAATTCTCCAAAATGAATTCCAGATGCTGCACCATGACAGAGTGACACAGAAATCACGTACCTAACAGATTCATTTGTTGTTGCTGTTGTTGTCATTTTAGACTTATTGTGTGTGTTGTTCTCTGTTCTACTTTTGACAGACGGAGGATGTGTAGATTTGCGAGTTTGCCCTGCCGGTTGAAATGAGTGTAATTGGACGCAGCTGTTTCAAAAAAGACAGGCCCAGTGTTTTTGCTTTGACCTTGTCTACCTTAAAATTCCCTGCAGATCCACAGTGCCTGTCTGAAGCGCTGTTTCACTTGCCAGGGTTGTGGTTGAAAACGGAGCGGCGTAGAACATGTTGGAAAGTCCAGGATTGCCAGCAGAATTTACCGTGAAAGGATTTTAGTCCTCCTTTTGTGCCCGTGTCTGTGATAATACTGCACGCTGCAGTTTTCCCATCCATAATGTACACTCCGGTCTGATTTTAGCCTGGATAAAAATTCAGTATTGCATTTGTCTTTTCATGCTACGATAAAGGCCCTAATTAAAAAAACAAAAATCACAGTCTTACAGTCTGAACCATAATGTTAAGTGATCTCTGTTTTTTTTTTTTTTAAATCTCCCAGACTTTTCTTGAAAGGAAGCAAAACCACACAAAGAGCTTGAAATGCCTGTGGTATGCTGGAGTGATTTCAAGGTCAGTTCCTTTCTTTGGATATTGCATGCATGATGTGCCAACATTTCTGTAAGGTATCTTTTAATAGACTTTCCAGCCTTTACTATGCTGGTGAGACCTAATGGTTCTGGGACTGTTTTAAATTGTGCTGTGGAGTCTTAATCTGACACAGGAAATGATCATTAACCCATTAGAGAATGCAGACTGGGATGCATGAGCACTATGTAGACATTGATGCTGTTTATCTTTAGAGCTTTGTGGATCTAGATAAAAAGATGCCTTGTGGGGTCCCAAGTGGCACAACAGAAAAGCTTTCACCCTGTTATCCAGAGATCGCGAGTTCAAATCCTAACGATGCCACAGCCACCCGTGGCCGGGAGTCCCGAGAGCAAAATTGGTCGTTCTTTCTGGTCTTGCTCCCATATCAATCACAAAGACACTGGCCTCTGTGAGCTCATGCATACAGAAGTGGGAGGGAGCACTTTCCTCTGAGTGTGTTTTACACTACCCCTTGACATTGCATAAGCAGCAATTTGAAAAGATGCAGTGGCTGGAGTCATGTCCCACAGAGGAAGCATAGTTGGTATGGGATGGGATATGAGAGAAATCCTGATGGGTGGGAATCGGCCATGAGATATTTGGTTGACAAAACGCCCCCCCCTCCAAAAAAATGCCTTATAATGCCATATCGAGGATGAAGCTCCTTATGGCACTGCATGGTTTGAAAATAAAAGTAAGTTCTTAGGCATTGTTAGAAATGAATAGACATAGTCTTGTATTTGTCCTTGCATGCTTCAGGCAATGGATTAATTAGGCAGTGTGTGCAGTGGGCTGTTTGGTTTGTGTAGAGTTGATGACTTGGAACTTCTGTGCTATTGGAACTGTAGTGGGTGTGTGAAACAGTGTGGTTGGGAGTGAATGATGGCGGTTTGGTCACTCCCCCACCCCGAGTTAGGACAGAAGGCGAGCAGCTGATGTGTGTTGGAGTTGAGCTGCCAAAGAGAAAATGTGGGAAAGTGGACACTCCTCTTATATTGTATAACTGTGTGGCAAGAAGAATTTTCTCTTTCAGAAAGGAAAGGGGGGGGGGGGGGTGTCTGAGGTAAAAAAAAGGTCATCCAGGACAATCATGCAGCACAGCACTGAAATAATAAAACCTTTGCTTTAGTCAGGTCAGCACTGCACTCAGCTCCGAAGTGTCAGCATGCACAGTATTCTTATAAAGGAGATCTGGTTATGGTGCTTCTCTAGACAGCTTTCATTGTGTAACTGGGATCCTCAGAGACCTGTGGAGTACGCCATTGCTCCCATGGGTCCACTTGGGATGTGGAGTTAAACGTGGCCTCTCTGCAGCGGAAGAAAGGAGTCTGTAGAAGGGGCTATTTTTAGTGCAGCTCAGACGCTGGGTTTGTTTTGCAGTCGGACGTGTTTTAATTGAGGAAGTAATTGTCAGGCTCTTGCGAAAGAGGTCATCTAGTGTTACTGCTGTTGTGTTTTTAACCCTGAAGTTGGTAAATGGTAAATGTAGGTGAATACTGTATGTGGGTTTCTCTGTGAATCGTCTCAAGATCGGATACAATAATTCGCTTAACTTTGATTCATTGATTCATTCGGTTCACAATTTCCCTTTCATCAGGCATACATTTTAGGGCTGTACCGATTTATCGGTCGAACATCAGCATCGTCCGATATTTGTCTTGCTGCCCGCCATCAGCCTATCTGCAAATAAGAAGATGTTTAATTTTAACCCATGTCATTAGTTCGTACATCAAAAAGCGTGCTTCTGACTTCTTTCTGCAGTGATACGGATAGCCAAAAGGGACAAATTAGTTCTTTCTCTACTAGAGGCGATATGGACGGGGAAAAGTTCAAATTGCATGTTTTCTGGCAACAGCCCAAGATTAAATGTTACATTATGCATGTAAAAAGTGTGGATTTATGCCGTGTGCAAGACACTCACAGTTTCTGCAGGAACCGCACTCTAAAAAAAAAAAAACCCATTAGTAATGCCGTCAGCCATCAGCAGAATTCTTATTTTAAACAACGGTATGAGCAGATATCGTCAGAATTTCACAATATGTACATTCCTATATAAATCCCAATGTGATGTCACTTAGTTACTTCATGGACCACTTTCTTGAGTGACAACAAAAATATTGCAGCCCATTCTTCATGTTGGGTAACCATCATTCCTTTCTCAATATATTTCCGAGATTACACTTGTGTTTTCTTCACCACCATATGTCTTATCTGAACCGTTTCTTTGTAGATAAAAAAAGGCTCCCTTGGGAGTCTTTCTTTTACAAATGCTCAGACTTGGGCAACAAAGGCAGATACTTAACATTCTTCTCATGTTAGGAAGATCATTAGGATGGACTATTTTGCAAAGCTCATTCTTGCTCTTTTGGGGAGCTTTATTGCTCCAGGAACAGCATGTCACAAAGGAAGAAAGGTCTGTTTAGTTCTAGTTAGACTTTTCTCAGTAGACTAACCCATCATATCGTATCGTTTTGCTCTTATAGTCCTACTGAGGGCTCTGACTGCACTCCGTGTCTAACTCGCTGTGTCCACTGAGCCACTATGTGAGAATAACATCTGTTTCCTTCTAACCTGCTGAGAAATTTCAAAATTTGTTAGGGCCTGAAGAGCACCATGCAGAAGACGTGATCAGTCGCGGCATGTGTTGCTAATTAGAGAACAAGTCCTTGATATCCTATAGATTAGTTGTGAGGTTTTTTATGGTGGTAGGGGAACACTGTCGTTTCACAGGTCACATAGCGGTTTGCATGTTTTATCAGCTGGAGGAACAAATGCTCTCTAGTTGCAGTTGACTCAGTGCCAGCTGGGCTGTTGCACATCTGTGTGTACTGTGTGGTGTTTCTTAATCATGGCTTCTAATGGCAGCAATAGGAGTGTCTGAAAAGCAGAGCTAACATACAAAGTAGTCCTGTTATATCTACTGCTTCTTTGTTATTATAGCTGCTACAGTCGGATAGTTCTTCTTTTCCTTCTGTTTCTTTTTCCTTCACCAATATTTTGATTGACAATATCATGTACTTGGACTTCACCAATCCACTGACACTTGGTATGCTTGTAGCCCCACATGTCTGAAATGGAATATAATGAAGTACATTAACATAAGTAATTGAGTTTTGTTTGTAGCGCCACCTAGTGAATAATGTTCAAAACAAAAATCTAGCAATTCAAATGCCAATATCTTGTGATGTAAAGGGTCAAACTTCATGACTTTTCACACCCTACATCACTGCGACATTCTTTAGATATACACCAAATTCTGTAACATTTCATGTATAGAGGGCACTGCAACTAACACACTGTTTAAGACCTTCTCAAGAACTGGTTAAGCTACAACTTTGCAAATTGGCTTATTTGACTTCTTTCACTCCATTCTTGCTTTTTCTTTCACTTTATATATTATGGTAACAAATATTTCATTTTTTTTGCACTCTCTCCACAACTTTAACTATAAGATATAATAGATATAACCCTTCCCTCTAACTGAGACTCAAGGATTTATGGAAGTGGTTGAGATTTCATTATTTGGTTCGATCCTGAGCTCAGTTTACTGTCTGTCTGGAGTTTTGCATTTTCAGCTCATGTTCAAGGGTTCTTCCTGGTTCTCCGCTTTCATCCAACCTCTCACAAACATGTACTGGCATCCCATTCAGGGTGCATTCTCATATCGTTGGGCCAGTGTTTCCTGGAAAGGCTCTGAATCCACTTCAGATCATGATAAAGTAGTTACTTAAGATGAATGAATGAATATTGAAGATTATTATGATTTCACATTTTCTTAAATTAGAATACTGTTTAAAATGATCAAGTTGTTGATAGTAAACGAGAAACCTTTTAAAAAGTGCTCAATCCTAATTAGGTATTAAAAGATTTCTCTTTCAAATAGCAAGAGCACAACAGGTCTCCTTTTTTGTGCATGTTTCACAATGGCATAAATAAACTTGGACACATTGTGGCCTGCCCCCTGCATATTTATGGAGGAGTTGTCCTGGGGTCATGCCATAAACACCATTTAAAGGGACTTGAACTCCTTTTTGCACTATTTCAACCTAACCCCAATCTGACTACTATGCACGTTACTATGACCAACTATGCTTAAATCTGTTAGTGAATGGCAAATGCTTGTAGTTAATCCAAGTAAATGAATATGTTTGGGTTTGGTTAGGCGGTGTAGCGTGCACACACACACACACACACACACACACACACACACACGCACACGGCTCCGCTCAGCCTCGAGAACTGCCAAACCTCTCATTTTGCTATTGGTTTTGGTAGAGCAGGTTGTCAGCTCATAGCAGAGCTCAGTGATTACACCGAGGAACAATGCAGAACTTAATCCCTAAAGAATTTCTGCTGCTGTGATCTTTGATCTTGTTCCTGTTCGAAAGGCAGAAGCTCACTGGAATAGCAGGAGAGGAGTTCAGGAACCCATTCTCCCGAATTAATTGAATTGAATTCAAGAACGGAGAACTAATTAGTGTTTTCAAGGGTTCATTATTGATGTGGGAAATGCAGCAGTCTTGCCCTAGTCAGTCTTACTCAGTTAAAGAAACATGTTTGTTGTGATCAATGAATTAGTCCGTACAGCTTGCATGGATATAGTAGCAAACTTTCATTTTCTGCCTTTGACTTTGAGTTACAATCTCGCTTAGACACTTGTCCTTTGTTTTTCCTTTATCAAAGACTGATTAGATACGTAGATTTGACTGTTTACACCAGGGGTGTCGAACTAAATGCACAAATGGCTGGTGTGGCTGCAGGTTTTCCTTCCAACCAAACAGAGGACACACCTCATTCCACCTGGTTTTAATTATTGGATCTAATCAATGGATCATGACTTTCAGTAATGTGTGGCTTCTGATTGGTTGAAAAGAAAACCTGCAGCCACACCGGCCCTTCGTGGATTTAGTTTGACACCCCTGGTTTACTCAGTTTAATATTAGTATCAACATTTGGAGCATGGTTCAAAAAGTTTTGGTCAGGCCCAGGATCAGTTTGTTTGTTTGTCCGTATGTACCTATTCCAGCATATGCGTATTCTCATCCAAATGTTTTCTGCTTTTCTGTGTTGTAGATTTCAAGGTGAGATTTGGTTAATCATTAATCCAGGCTTTAAGTGTGTACATTTCTATCAATGGCCGGTATTCTCTGTGAGTTGACCATTTTTAAATGCACTGGCACTGCTCAGTGCTATCCATGTCCGAAATGCATTTTATAATTATAACGTCTCATTCAGGAGTTATTATTATTCAGCATTTGCTTAATTTAAACACCACCACAAATATATTCGGTCCGGCACTGGAAAGCTGCAGAGCTGCAGTTTTACCAGCCCACTGGCTTTCTCTGCCCACTGGCAGATATACAGTGCAGTGGCAAGTGGCTGGCACAAGCTAACACAGAACACTGATTTACTCTGTGCGCTGGAATGGCAGGAATTTCCCTCTCTGAGCCCGATAACACTCCATAGCCATTTCCCTCAGAACGGAGGGCAAAGCAGGGGGCAGCTGGAATGCACGGCTCTGGGTTAACTCCATGGATCCTGAATGCCTGGGCCCTGAAGTAAAGGCTGTATAGAAGGGCAAATCTGGTCAAAGCTTTAGATTTTAGTTGCATTAAAAAGTATTGGATGGAGGGAGGAGGAAAAAAATTGGCAGTGGTTAGTATTATGGACTATGGCTGCTAGAATGGGGAGGTTATTTTGAAGATACTGGGACTTACCAGGGTCCTGTTACTATTCAGTCAGATTTGAGAAATCCTATTCATCTTAATGAAGAGATCTGTTTTGAAGCCTGCGCATGATACTCACATTGAGCAAATGAACATGCCTAGAGCTTCCAGATCCATACAGTGCATAAGTGTAGGCAGTGAGAGTAATTCAAGAGAGTCAGTGGATTGCTTGGATTGGATTTTTTCATTTTTTTCCCTTTCAGTTGTGTGCAGGATCTTTGGAACGAGTATGGCTATGAACACCTGAATTTACTCGCATCCTGACTCATATCCTGTGTGACCAGTATTTATAACAGAATGACTCACCAAATGACTTTACACGATATAATACAATAAAAACCGATGTGATACAATAAAACCGGCTAAGAACAACACTGCGGCTGACGTGCACCTCTGACTTGCAGTAGTGACGTCATAATTCAAGTTCATGTAACTTTTTTCCAGTCTCATTAGAAGCATGAAAAGTAGGTGCCAGATAGTGTATGAATCCTTTTTTTTGTTTGTTTTTATCTTAATTTGGAAGGGCAAACCACCCCCACCCATCAAGATTTCTCCCATATCACGTGACCGCTACCTTAGAGAGCACGGCCAGTTTAGCCGTGTCTGAACT
Organism: Hassar affinis; assembly: GCA_025674545.1. Lineage (NCBI taxonomy): Eukaryota > Metazoa > Chordata > Actinopteri > Siluriformes > Doradidae > Hassar > Hassar affinis. The sequence goes on along the minus strand of JAOVYV010000002.1, from coordinate 6,973,815 downwards.
CTCGATTTCCGGATGTTAGGGAGCGTCCTGAATCTTTAAACATAATATTAGTGTGAGTCTGGCAAACATGATGTTCATTTATGTCTTCAGTTTCACGTATGTTTTTTTTGTAGTGTCTGAAGCTTGAGTGACATGCCAGAGAAGTCTCATCACAGCCATCATCATCATCATCATCATCATCAGCATCAGGTCTCAATGGGTGAAGGTAAGGTCCTGTAGTTCCTTATTTCTTTTCTGTCTCTGTAACTCTTTTTAATCTCGGCTTCAGCTTCTCTGCTTGTGGTTGAAGGTTGCAGGCTGATTGGATATCTGTACTCCCATGTAAATGTTCTTTGGTACACTGAAGGAAAACAAAGTTTTGGTCACTAAACATGGCAAAATCTGCTCAAGTCAGTCAACCTGGCTCAGTGAAAATAGGTAGTTCTCACCGTTTTTACTCACCAAAGGTATCAGATTATCTAGCATAATCTAGACATCTGGTTTGCTAGACTCAGCTCTTATTAATTTAATGTTTGTGGTTTTGAATGCTGTGATTAATCTCCACGTTCAAAAAACACATTCGAAGTACAATAACATCTGAATGCCAGGTCTATAGCCAGATGGGGGATTTTTTTGAATGGAAATATTAATGGACCCAGCCTTTTTAAATCTTTCTTTTGGCTGGCTGGTGAATGTGCTTGGCACTGGTACTGATGTACCACTTGCTGAAGAATGCCAATATGTCACTGGCTCCATCTACAGCTTTCGTGTTTCATAATCAGCAGGGAGCCGAGAAGAGCCTGGGACTAGGGAGAAGAGAGTCCTAACTAGTTGTGCACAATTAGTGCTTCATTCAGCACCATTTATTCTAGGTTTAATAAATGACCAGTTGAGATGGTAAAAGGGAATGGTGGGCTTCAGGAAAGAAGCTGGGGAAAGACTGCAGATGGCTGCTTGTGGCTAACATGAAGAAAACAAAAAATAGTCATGTTTATACTAATTCCTCTGCCTTGATCAGTCTGATTATTCCGTTTTTATCAGTTATATTAAATAGATGGTCAGAGCACTGGTCTCTCTTGTCTTTTGTGGAATCACACAACATATCCTGAAAGACTTATTCACTCAGAAACTCCAGGCCTTTCAGCACCACTAAACTAGACTCCATATCTAGATGATGTCTTTAGCAGAATGATAAAGCCTTCATGACTCTTTCATCACATTCCTGCCCCTGGACATCTTTAGCCACAGGGTCGCCTAAAATCTCCTCTATTCAGCTATGACCACAGAAGAATAGCATATGTCCCATGCATGACTGCTATTGTCTAGCAATGATGAAAGAGGGCTTTGGACAGGAATTTACTTTCTTTTTGTTGCACTTAATGCACAGCCCACCCTTCTCTCTTCTCTATTTTCTCTTCTGCATCACAGTAGCTTGTATTCCCCAAACCTTTACAGTGGATTAGTCTGATTAGCGTTTGACTTTCTGTTAGTCCGTTGCACTTTTGTTAGCAACTGCTAGTTTGTCCAGAGCAAAAGAGCTATTGATAACGCAGGGGGTGGTTAGTGTGAGAGGGAAGGCACTTATTGTGAACATTAGCTTAATGAGGCATTCCATGTAGCCATGGAGATTTCCTCCAACTACCCTTTTTTTTAAGCTGAGGGAGAGTGGCCTCGACCAGGCTGTTGAGAAGTGTCTTAAAGTTTTTCATTCTAGCCTCACCCCTTAACAGAACATTTCCATTCAGCTGCATTCCCACATAACACTTTGTCACCCAGGCTGAGGATTTAATGTGGATTGTCTGCCTCACTGGTAAAGTTTGCAATGAGCTTACACCTCTGCATCCTCTCCACCTGACAGATGGACAGATGGCCCATGTTGTTGGAAGGAAATGGAGATTTGAATAGAGGTACTTCAGAAGGGGGCAGGAAGGTCTATGTAATACCATTGGGGTTAATTGGCTCTATGGGCTCCTGCTGTTCTCATGCAAAGTTAGGCGGATTGTCCAGCATTGAACTTTTTGACAGAATCCGCCATGTTTCTTAAAGCCTTTTTTTAAGAAATTAAGCTATGGCAACCCATTTGTTGCATGGACTCTTTGATGGTTTAGGGTTACGCTCCTGTTGTTAGAAAATACCTTCTCTAGAGCAATCTCAGTCTTGCATTTGAAGGTTCATTAGCTGTTTAACTCTGACGTAATTTGACACAACCTCCAAGAAGTTGTAGCTTTTAATAGGTGCTCAGGCTAACCACAGTTGTTCTGTGATGTTTTAGAAAAGCTGAATATTCCTTGGCCCTTGTCAACAATTTTCCATCTGTTGCTATCTTGGCTCTGTTCCTCCCTGAGCCCTGCAATCTTTTCAAATTATAAGGCAGAAGTGGAGACCCAAACATTAAGTGCTTTTAAATTGTGGGGTTTGCGTGAAGAAGATAACAGCGAGATATGACGTTTCACTTCTGTGGTGTAATGGTGATGCTTGAACTGAATGCTAGGTCAGAGTTAGAGCTCGTGTAGATAGCATGTGATGGTTTGTGAAGTCTGTGTGTTTATAAAGAGACAGATACTGCGGTGGAATTGACGGAGGTATGACAAGCACGTGGGATAGAATGTCCAAGCCAGTTTCTTTCACTTGTAAGCGTGAGTCTGTGATAATTGCTCGTTGATGGACCGATGCCCTTTTTATCTGGAATGTCTGCCTAATTTATGTGCTTAGTCCCAGCTGTCCTAAACGTGTACATTTGCTTAATTATGACTGGATAAATGACCTGTTTGGTAAATGGTAAAAATTAGCTCCTGTCTAGAAGAAAGTCTGGAAGTAAAGTTTGAGTGCACCAAAATACCAATGGAACACAGTCGATACTAGCGTGGTTTATTGACCCTGATGTGTGAATGTGTTGTCATAATTTGTTTTGTCTGACTCACCCAGAGTGTCTCTCAGAGAATAACTACAGTAATGGCCAGAATTACTGGTACCCCTGGTAAAGAGTAAAAAGTGTTCCCAGTGTGAATTAGCTTAATCTCACACACAAAAAAAGCGAACCTTAAATTAAGTAAATTTATTAATAGAATTAATAAAAATCCAACATCAAGAAAAAATATTCTTAACTAACTGGCATGTGCCATGATAGGATGCCACCCCTAGAAAATCTAAAAAAAAATTTCACTGAAGCATTTTTTTCATTTATATTATTTATTTTTTATGTATAAGCCACAACTTCCTGTTTCACTGGTGTGTGTGTGTGTATGTATGTGTATGTGTGGGTGTGTGTATGTATGTATGTATGTATGTATGTATGTATA
>JAOVYV010000002.1:6699517-6710738 GCA_025674545.1 Hassar affinis | reverse complement strand
TTGGTGTGGAAGAACTTGACTGGCCTGCACAGAGTCCTGACCTCAACCTGATAGAACACCTTTGGGATGAATTAGAACGGAGACTGCGAGCCAGACCTTCTCATCCAACATCAATGTCTGACCTCACCAATGCACTTCTGGAAGAATGGTCACAAATTCCCATAAACACACTCCTACACACCTTGTGGAAAGCCTTCCCAGAAGAGTTGAACCTGTTATACCTGCAAAGGGCCGACATCATATCAAACCCTATGGATTAAGAATACTCAACGTTACTCGACGTTACTCAAGTTCATATGCATGTGAAGGCAGGCGAGCGAATACTTTTGACAGTATAGTGTTAATAATGTTAAATTCGATTTGAAGCATTTTTTGACCTCATGTTTCATCTTTCTTTCAGCTGAAGTGGAAATGTAAAAAAGATGACGACACCAACGGTGGATATTCCCAGGAAGTTCTTCAGGGCCTTCTTCAGAAGGTGACGTGCTGATTTCTCTCCAAATGCAGCGCACTTGTATCAGAAAATGACCTTGCCTTTAAACCTGTATACATTCGACTTTTTTGTATTAACTGGCTTAAACAAGCGCTGCCGTCTGGTTCGTCTGCTGCTGCAGCGTATTTTAACAAGTGTGAGAAAGCATCCTTGCACACACACAAGCTGTTTCTCTTCCTAATGAGCGAGGTCTGGTGTCCAGCACCCCAGGTTTTAGAGCTTGCATGACATCAACTGTTTAAATACTTTTACTTCTCCCCCTATGCGAGTGCCATTAAATTTTTGTAGCGGTGAAAAGTGCCGGGGGCACTGAGAGTGCCCTCTTAAAGAGCTGCACGCCACTCTTGCTAGCCATCTTTGCTGGTATGTTTAGTGCTATCAGGGGAGTTGCTGGGAAATGTGCTCTTCTCATGCAACGCAGCAGCATGCTTACCACCCTGGGGAAGCACGTAACCGACTTGGAGACCTTCTGGAAGAGATGGAGGTTTGTCAGCATTCCCGATCGTACTGATTACTTCACGTTACTTTTGAACCCTGTCAGATCCATTCCCCTCAAAGTATCCTCCTGTTTCAATGGAGTCGGAGAGATCCCAGATTACAGATGATTAGTTTCCTTTTATATCTTTTATGGAAGTCACAATTCAAGGCTGTCTTGAAGGATAATAACTACTCTGAAAGCAAACGGAATAAAGTAATGAGTTTTGATAGGCTGGCAGCCAGGTATTATTGGCAGAACAGTGATGGACTCTAGTCTTCATTTGGCAAGGGCCTCTGTATGTTTTGGAACTGAACGGTCTAGTTGCAATCACACCAGCTCTACCTCCCCCCCCCCAAAAAAGCTTTGGAAAAGTTACATATATGAAATATGAATCCTTTGGGAGCCTTCTCCTTTGTCACTGTTGGCAAGGTTTTGGTCCTTAGTGTCCAATTGCGTTCCCTTTTCCCAGCGAATGAACATCGATTCCCAGCAGTCTTAGATTCTCAGAAACCATTTCGCCTTGCTCAACATAAAGTCTCTGGTAATAACTCAATAAGCCCTTGTCCATGACAGCAGACCTGTTGATACAGCGCTATTTGAGTGCTTGTTCTTTGCTTCAGCTGTTATTAGTGGAACCTCTTTAATGACTAAGTGAACATGGACTTTAGACAACCCTAATAGCAAACCAATCCTTCACTCCTCTCTAAGGGTCAGAGGTTATTGCGCGCCAAACCTCCCATTACTCCCCAGTCTAAATCTTACTGGCAGACCTGGGTCACTGAAACATGTTCAATTCAGCCCCCGCATCCAAAAAAACCTCAGATCCATTAGCAACGCGGAAAGGTTCCAAAAAAGGGTAAAGATAAATTGTTTCTCAGAAGATAGACCTTTACCATTATCACCATTTTTCATGGACTGAACACAAATAGATAGCGTTACTGTGATGAATGGTGTCCAGCTGAAATATGTAAACTCTAATAAGGAGTACTGAGCCAGGATGGGAAATGAAGCAACAGATCCTGTCTAAAGTTGCTATGCAGCTATTGTTTTTTTATATAACCACTTATAATCTCTTATCTTCAAGAGTTTACACTTGATTCAATTGATGTGGCATGCTTTAATTTGATTTCTCCTTTTCTGTTTGCAGTACGGTGACGTCCTGAACGTTATAGTATCGAGTAAGAAGAAAGGCAGTGCTGTGGTAGAGTTTGCGACTGTAAGGGCAGCGGTGAGTACTTTCAGAGACTCGTACTTCCAGAAGGAACTTGAAGGAAATTAAGAGAAATAATTTATAATCTGGTTTCACCCAGAAGAAGATGGGTTCCCTGTTGAATCTGGTTGCCATCATGGTTTCTTCCTCATATCATATACTCATATCAGGGAGTGTTTCCTCATCATCCTCGCCTCTGGTTAAATGCTTTATGACAGTGCGAGTTGTTAAAGTGCTATGTACTGATGTACCAGAAAAACTGGTATAGCAGTTAATACTTGGTAGGTACCCCATGGGATATTGGAGGGAACGTTGCACAGTCCTCACGCTGATGTTCCTTGTGTAAGTTTGAGGTTTTGTCAGAATTCTTGTAGTCATGGTACATCCTTGATATGCTCATACGTGAAAATCCGAACTTTGCTTCTACCTCTGAAATGCTATAACCCATCTCATGAGGTCTAACTATTAAACCGTGTTGAAAATCATAAAATCGGTATATTTTGCCATTCTCGCGGTGGAAACAGCTCTAGAAGGTTCCATAGATGCCTGTCACTTTATATAAGCACTGCTGGACGCAACCAATGACGTACATAGGTGGCATTTGTATGTATTTTACATAGGCTCCCATACCAGTTTTTCTGGTACTTCAATGTATAAGTAAATTGAATTGAAGTCCTAAAGACAGATTAATTTCCCTTTGCTTAGTATTTATAATGTTATAAAGTTAACATCCTTTTAAGCCAGTTTAGTTCGCTTTTGCCCTGCGTGTCTGCATATTAGTTTCAGTTTGCTAAATAGCAAAATACCGTGCATTACGTACGCAGACTTCTGACACGCGTGGGCATCATCTGAGCAAAAGAAACAAGGGACTAAATTAAAATCGTTTTAAAGGCGTTCCAGTACACATTCTCTCGTAGTGACTTGCGAGTAAATTGTTGCTTAACGACAAAATATTGTTGGAGAGATTTATTGTTAGCTATCCACTCCTGGCATCTTTACTATTAATTGCGTTATCCCAGTGTTTATTCGAAACATATACCAAAGTCTCCTACGCACATTTGTGTGCCTGAAGGTGACATTTATGACTTCATGAATTTATAGTTGGTGTGTATAGATTGGGTGACTGTTGCTGTGAAGAAGTCGTCTAGCATGTTTAATGGAAATCAGAGTTTTACTTATTGCCATGATCTGTCTGGCTGCATGCTGGGGCTTGGACTGTTGTGGGCTCTGCCTGCTTGTGTGGTTGCTTCCCCAGAGAACATGGCCGCCATGCTTTAAGAACAGACTCTTTGTGTGTGGCGTTTAATGGTCCCAGGGCAGACTGGAGGTCTGGGGCTAGCTCGAGTTCAACACACACACACACACTTTCTGTAATGTGCGCATAGAAATGAAATTACTATGCTCTGACATTGACAGTGATGACAGTACAAATTGCAGTAGGGTTTTTTTTCTTCAGCAATGCTTACTTTGACTGTGATGTTAATGACTCCTTTGTGTTTTCTTTAACATATGTTTAAGGTTTTAAGGCAGCACATTAAATAGGAATATATTGAAATATTTCTGAGGCGTTGCAGACGTTCGTTTGTGGTTCCCTACTGATTTACACAAGTAACGGTGTCCTTGATGGTGGTTTTAGTACGGAGCTTTTAAAACGTCGTCTGTTTGAGCAGAGTCTACAGACGAGGAGGTGAGAGAGCTGGACGGACGAAAGCACCAAAGAGTAATGTAATGTAGGAAAGGAATGTTAGTCGAACGTGCAGTGAACGACATTTAAAACCAAAAAAAAGTCAACGGAGAATTTCATTACGAATAAATCTCGGAAGCCATTCAAGATTATAGAAATGAATATGCAAGGCATTCATTTGTCCTTGAACTGATCTGTGATTACTGCAGTTGGTGCCTGGAAGGAAATAAGAGATTTTGGAAAGAGGAGAATTTCAATTCATCTCAATAAAATCTCATGGTATTTATTTAAATGTAAGCGTACTCGTGTCCAGTCTTGAAGACTCACTCACACCCTGCATGGTTATTATTATTTTCCTGTATCTGTTCATAATTGACAACTTGTTCATAATACTCTTAACATTTTGTTCTCTTTTTGTACTCCCGTTCAGGAACTGGCATGCAAAAATGAGAGTGGTTTGACAGGAACCCCTTTAAAAATTGCATGGCTGCAGGGACAACCTGAGACCGTGGCTCCACCGGCACCCCATAACTCCACAGCTGGAATATTTACTCCTTCACAGGTATAGTAACGATAAGCGGTTTCTTGCATTTTTCTCAGATTTTTCCTGAATAATTGCCTCTGCTGCCATACGCTCCATAGACGCTTAAATCAAAATGCGCCTACCGCAGGTTCGGCCTCCAATCCAAATAACGTGTTCTGAACGCTGTTCCCACTTCTTGAAGAGAAATATGTAAACGCTTGACATTCTGTATTCGCATCAGTGGGCAAATATGTTTGCCGCACTCGCGTGCTCAATGTGGGGCTCCTGGACAATGTGTTTAGAGAAAGGGGGTTTGGGTTTGTTTCCTTTGGAAGGCACTCTCTGTGCATGTCTAGCAGCTTTGGCAGCCCCCTGGGCTGTCCCTCATTAAGGTCTGACCCAGCAGGCGGAACGTGAGAAGCGCAGCACTAGCTAGCTGTATATGTAATGGACGACTGGCACGAGAGCCTGCTTCACTCCGACCCCCTCAAGGGGAGAGTTAACCCTAAACATTCCTTTTTGGTTCCTGCTTTTGAAGTACCTCTATCCATCATTTGCATTTTCCACTATCCATTCGTCCTCCTATACATTAGCTGCCCCACTTGACTTATCTATGTACTGTATGTTGCTTAAGCAGTGATGAAATCGCACGCTACCCTAGACGCACATTATCCAGACAATTCCACTTTTTTTTTTCGTGTGACAACTTTCTCATGGATATCACAGATATGTATTTGTTTTCATGGGACTTGCATGCTGGAATAACACTGACTATTCTTATTATGATAACATGATGATATTGAAAGCCAATTATTTCATCGTTTGCTGGGTTCCCAGATGCTAGCAAAGGAAAACAGCATTATAATGCAGCAATTTCCACGCTAGCCTGCAGTTGAGGAGGTGAACATTACTAATGCTGTCAAGCATCTGGGTCAAGGTTACCCTTGACAGTCTTGGAGATTTGCCGGAGCTGCTGTGTATCCCACAATGCCTGTGTTCCCTCGCCTCCTCACGCCAGCTGTAATTGTAGAGGAGAGGTTTTGAGACGTATGCTGTTTCTTAACCTCATGAATTTCCCATTAGTGCAGGGAGACCTTGGGATTTTTTTTAGCCGTTCTGCCGGTATTTTCTGGTGTCGCTACCTGGTTTGGACTCTTCTGTAGGCTTTCGGTTTTAGCAGGGCAACACTGACCTATGATTATGGATATGCACTAATTTTAATCCTGATTTACTCAGGTGTCTCAGGTATGACAGAGCTCCATGAGGTTGTCTTCTCCATAATGATGTTGATGATCTGTGTTTCTAAAGACACCCATTTTATCAGTGTTGCAAAAGCAGTGATTCAGTACAAGGCCTGCTCTCCATAACTGCTCACATGATCCTCGTACGCTTAATTGGAAGTGAATGTGTTGATGTTATGAAATATGATGAAATATGGGCCTAACCATTTATTTTTAAGAGTGGTGCTTTCAATCTTGGTGGTTGTAGATATGATGGCGTGTTTTTGCTCTAAGAGGAAATATTGCTAGTATTATATTAATGAAGGGTTGGTTTTATAGTTGGTCTGGCATGCATTGTTTTCCTGTCTTGAACAGAGGGCTGTTAATTTCTAGCAGCCTCCCAGTGTCAAACTCAGACTCCAGACATTTGCAGTGATGCTTTCGGAATGAGTAACCACAGTGTGATATGAATACTGTATGTAGGAAAAAAAAAATTCTAGTTGAAACAATTCATTTACATTGATGGCGTTTGGCAGAAACCCTTATCCACTTATTTTTATCTCATTTATACAGCTGAGCAGTTGAAGGTTAAGGGCCTTGCTCAAGGGCCCAACAGTGGCAGCTTGGTGGTGCTGGGATTTGACCTCATGACCTTCCATTCAGTAGTCCAGTGTCTTAACCACTGAGCTACCACTACCCCATTCAGGTTATCACTGTGTCCTGTGTCACTGCTATAAGTTCTGTCTTGGAGTTTTTTTTCTTTCCTGTCAGATACATTATAGATCCCACCAGACACGACATTAACCAGATGTGTCTACTATGCTGACTTTCCCTTTTCTCCAGCTGTATCTATAAGCCACGGCTGAAAGAAGTACATTATTCTGTTGATAAATTTGGCAGCCCTGGTTAGGCCCACTTTTCCTAGACGGTCATCTAAAAAGAATCAGGTTTCTGAGAAATGTCTTTGTGTAGTAGCTTGAACATTGATATTAACATGAGTTCATGATGTCATTTTTGGCTGCGGATTTCCACCGATTTAGCGATCGTTTCGTCCGTCCTATCGGAATTAGTGTTATTTTCGTTATCAGGATCAAATAGATTACAGTGAGGTATTTAGTCCATCAGAACTGTCGAATGCTTAAACTCTCCCGAAAGCGTATCAGGACCAGAAGGGATTATTTAGACAGAGGAAAAAACAAACAGTGAAATGATGTTGCATGCTTTCAGCGGCTTTGTTTGAGGCTACCAGCTGCAGTTACAACAAGGAAAGGAATGTCTCCGTTATCAAAAAAGTATTTCGGGCAAGGTTTTGTGTAAATCCAAGGGAAGAAGTGTATATTTTTTCATTATGCTGTGAGATGGCAGGTTTCTGGTATTCAGGGTGATAGCAGACTGGAATTTGGAAAGGAAAGTGGTACCAGATGTTGTCAGGGTCTTGCAGACGTCTGGCTTGTTCTGCAGCCGCGAGGTAATTTGTCTTCTAATTATTGTCCCTCTCTTCGTACATCAGCCGTGTGAGATTTGGAGCGCTTGAGCTTCATGCAAATGAAGGTTTTTTTTTTTTTTAATATGGTACATGGTGTACTGTTGCGTATTATAGGCGTGATGATAAAACCCCTTAGACATTCATCACCATGGGGGAAACCATGTGCATCCGATTTCTTTGGTGGTAATTCTCATAGTAAGCATTTATGATATATTTTATGATATATTTATGTCTTTTAGCTGTTCTCTTAAACTTTATGGACATTTATGGATTTTGAAGCCTTGATTAGCCTGGGTGTCATTCAATGCCTAGTACATCTACCTTCATCTATTCTATGGTTGTAATAATAAATGACTATAACACTTCAGAATCAGATTGTTAGCCTATATGCCACTAAGAAAAAGTATTACAACTTTTATCTGCTGCCCCGTCCAACATGCAGTACCATATTAATCCTGGTTCTCCACAGCTCAATTCCTTGATGTTCATTCCAGTGGCATTCTTGATGGTCTCCAAGCCACGAGTCCTTACCCACTGACCATTCCGAATAGCATCTCCTTTTCTTGTGAGTTCGCCCTCATCATGTATCCAAAATAGGTCAGTGTCTGTCTGGTGATGTTGCCTTCCAGAGGGTTCATACGATCCAGAAATGCTTCCTTGGTGACCCTAGCTGTCCATGGGGTTTGTAGACGTCTTCTTCAACACCACAGCTCAAAGTTGTCCACGTCTCACAGCCATATGTCGTGACTGGGAACACGACGGCTGTGATCAGTCTTCATTTGATGGTGACTGAGACGTCCTTGCACTTCCATATTCGGACCACTCTCCCCATGGCGTAATCGATGCTTCATCTATGCTGTCGAACCGCCACTGTGATCAATGATGGACCCAAGGAACACGACCGCTTCTATTTCGCCCTTGTTGAACTTTATATGGACTTCTTTGTTGGCGCACTGGTCATGATCTTGGTATTCCTGATGTTCAGGTGACTTCTCACTTTCTTCTTTGAGCTTCAGGATCAGTTTCTTCAGGTCTTTCTCACTCTCTGCCAGCAGGGTCGTATCATCTGCACATCTCTGATTGCTGATGGTTCTTCTGCTTATTTTCACCCCAGTACTCCATTCATTCAAGTCCACAGCTTCCTCATGATCACTGCTGCATAGAGGTTGAAAAGAAAAGGAGAGGATACAACCTTGCCTTGTGCCCTTTTGATCTTGACCTGTGGCTTCTTGATTGTCAAAGAGAATAGAATATACTGTCAAGTATAAATTGCTTATCCAAAGCTACTTATAGAAGATGAGTAGATTCTCATGCTAGTTCACCAGGAAAGGGGTTAAGAATGCTATCAAGAACATAGATAATTTCATATGATTGATATTCATGAAAGAACAGGTAAAATAACTTATGCAAGCCAACAAAAACCCATTAATTAAGACAAATAAAACTTATCATTCAAGTACAACAGAAGAAAAGGCACCATATTAACAGAGGATGGGCCGGTCTGTATGCAAAGCATTGCCGCAAATATCTTCAATCTTCAAAAATCTTCAGAAAACTTCAACTGACTGCACTCGGCTTTTATTATTAATATTACATAGTATTAAATAGTTTTATCGACATTGTTGGGAGTCAAAATCATTTTCTGTATTTCAGGCTTTACCCTAATTGATAGTTTTGTGCTCACAGCTGTCTTGTGCAGTTGAACTTTCACTACATCACTAATTTACTGGCGATCGGCATTCAACGACATGCGATCCAAATGAAACATTTGCACACAACTTTACTAAAAGGTAATAATGAGGCCCAAAGTTAAAGATTTACTGAAATGTTCAGTTTACGAATGTTACTTTTCCAACAGAAATTTAAATGTTATACAAAATTGTACATCAGTAACACATGTAACACATTACATAACAGAGCACAAATAACATAATGAAGGCTGCTGGGTTTTGCATGCAAAAAAAAAGAAGTAAGTGTGACAGTCAAAGTCTCCAGAAGAGCTGTGGCGGATTCTCCAAGATGCTCAGTAAAACTTACAAATTAATTCTTGTACAGTACAATGCAGAAGTCTTAGGCACATTCAAAGACTCGCTGTAAAGCAAAGATGCCTTTGAAATTAATGAAGTTGTTTCTACAGAAAATAAAACACTATAAAGTGCAGTAAACAGTAATAAACTAAAGGAAGTCCATATTTGGTGTGCTCTCAGGTACAACTTATGCAGTTTTATAAGGAAATTATCTTTTTGGTTTTACTGAACGTCTTGGAGAAACCACCACAGCTCTTCTGGAGACTCTTCTGTCACACTTACTTCTTTTTTTGTATGCAAAACCCAGCAGCCTTCGTTATGTTTATTGGTGGTCTGTTATGTAATGTGTTGCTTTCGTTACTGACATACAAACATTTTTGTGTAACATTTAAATTTGTAATTAATTTAATAACAAAAGTTGTACGTAAGAAGAATAGAGACTTTTAAGACTTTTACACAGTACTGTACATACACACACGTATATATATACACTGGATATAAAAAGTCTACACACCCCTGTTAAAATGGCAGGTTTTTGCGAAAAAAAAAGAGTCCAAGAATTATTCCAGAAGTGTTTTCACCTTCAATGTGACAATCTGCACAATTTGTTTGAAAAATATGGCAATTTAACAGGGGTGTGTAGACTTTTTATATCCTCTGTATTTATGTATATACACCGATCAGCCATAACATTAAAACCACCTGCCTTATATTTTATGGGTGCCTATTGTCCCACCAAAACAGCTCAGACCCTTCGAGACATGGACTCCACATGGCCTCTGAAGGTGTGCTGTGGTATCTGGTACCGTGAGACGTTAGCAGCAGATCCTTTTTAGTCTTGTAAGTTGTGAAGTAGAACCTCCATGGATTGGACCTGTTTGTCCAGCCTGATCAGATTGAGATCAGGGGAATTAGGAGGCCAAGTCAACACCTTGAACTCTTTGTCATGTTCCTCAAACCAATCCTGAACAATATTTGCTGTTGGAGGCTACTGTCAGTTGCCATGGAGGGGTGTTGGCCAGTTCACCTTCTGGAACAAGAATTGCGAGGTGACAGTACAGTACCTGCTTCATCACCATGTTGCCCCTATGCTGGTCTATTGAAGAACAATACTGTACAGACATCTTGGGTCTTTTTCTATGATGTAAGGTGCCTAAGAATTTTGATTTACAGTTTCTCCATCTCCGTTTACAAGTGTGTCAATAGTAAAAGAACAAATATTCCAATGAAATAAATGTTAAATAAAGTAGCACATTTTAAAACAAGGTACTAACATTTACGTTTTCTGTGGCCTGCAGAAACAGATCCAACTAGGCAACTGATGCAGATTTAAAGATAACTGCCCTCTTTGTGTTTAAATCTGGCTACAGATACAGATATTTGAAGAACTAAACAAATACAGACAGTGAAGTTGCATTACACACCTACTGTTTACTTCTTTACCGCTTTGTGTGGAACTTCAGTAGCTTTTTGTTCACACTAGTTCCTCTGCATGCAGGAGAGACTAAAGGAGATTCAGTGAACACACAGGTCTCCTTGATAGGAGGCCTGCTGTTAATGGACAGCCCTGCTAGCCAAACCACCAAAACAGTCCAGTGCATTAGTTTTGAGAGAATGCATGTGTACTGCTATTAAAAGTTTGGACTAATAACAGATATTAGTACCTGCCTGTGGTTTATCAGCTATTGTAAGTAAGCAGTGCCAGTGAGTGAGGTAGCTGGCGAATCAGTGGAGGAATGTTTTTAATCTTTTGTTGAACAACTTGTTGAACTGCAAAGCAGATTGCTGCTCTCAAATCATGATGAGTTGTAAGATTGAGATAAACCACTTACGATTGCCGTAAGGGCTTTTTTTTCTCTTAAAAAGCTCTGATCTTTAAGTCCTGATAGTTCTTACTAAAGAACATATGGTGAAATGTAGTTGCTGATAATAGATCCAAAGACATTTATTAATACAAAGTTTTTAATGAATTAATATCAAACTTTAGCAAGTGGTTTCAAAGATAGTGGAGAAGGCTAAAGATTGTGGAGAAGGGCCGATTCCAGACCTTGGGGGACCTGCGGAAGCTTTTCAGCAGATGGAAGCATGAAGTGCTCCAAA
>JAOVYV010000002.1:6534810-6547614 GCA_025674545.1 Hassar affinis | reverse complement strand
GGATGGGTTCCCTCTTGAGTCTGGTTCCTCTCAAGGTTTCTTCCTCTTATCATTTGAAGGAGTTTTTCCTTGCCACCATCACCCCTACAGATTGCTCATTAGGGATAAAATTTTAGGGATGAAAGTTAAACGTTATGTCTGGAATTTATGTCCATTGATGAAAGTGCTTTAGAAATAAGATTGAAGTGAATTAAAATGAATTTTTGTTCAATAACTGATCATTCTGGCTTTGTGAAACATACCAGATCCTTGGGCTTTTTGCACGGTCTGTATTTTTTGTGTTATGGACTTCACTAATGAAAAACAACATTCAGCTTCAAGCAGATTCCATCTTTCTCTAATAGTGGTCGATCAGCTTTGCAGGATGGAGCCTTGTCATGAACCCTCTTTTTTAAATTTCTACCATGAAATCAGATCTGGACTGTTGGCTTTCCCTTCACTTGACTGAATTGACATGATTTTCCTGAAAAAAGCTGTAACACTTTTTGCTCTTTTTGTGAATTATCATCCTGAAAAATAGCTTTATCATCACCAACATTATTTTCTATTGATGTAATGAGAAATGTGTCCAATATGTACACCAGTGCATTGAATGTTGAGGTAATGATTTCATCTCCCCTGGTCCTTTACCTGACATACAACCCCATATCATTAGTAAGGAGTGTAATCTGATTGCTTTTTCAGGCAGTAATCTTTATATGTTTCATTAGAATAGCCCTAGACAAAAACATTCAGCATCATCTCCTTGATTCTTAAGATTCTTAATATCACTCTCATCCACACCCCATGATTCATTCTCTTTAGCTTGCTGTGACCTTGTTTCCTCCAGGTTAGGTGTTACTACTAGTTTTGTTTGTTTTTTCTATGTGAAACATTGGTTCCTGTTTCTGCCCATTTGTCTTTCATTCGTTTTGTTGTCCATTTTCTATTTTCAAGGCATGTTTGAGTTTTCTATCTTGATGCTTTCGTCTCCCTTGGTATTGTTTTCCTTTTATAACCTTCTCATTTTGTTTAGACACATGTTTGTTTTGGACATAACGGACTAGGAACAAACAACATTTTATTTGCTACACTCTGAGTCAGGTTTCCTCACAAGGAATTTTATCATTTTTTCCATTGTTTCAATTGCCAGCTTTCTTTTTGGGGCAATTTCCTTTCAATCAGCCAAGTCCCACAGTTTGTTATGGTCTGTAAGCAGTCTCTTTTAAAATGCAGACTAATTTGCATTTTTCAGCTAGTCTTTTAATTAATCGCATCATTAATAAATGCATATTTCTAGAGCTATCAAACAATGAATTTTTAAAATCTTGTTACTCATGTGATTCACTATTTTAATTGTGTGTTAATCGGAGTTTTAACACACATTTTGAAAATTTTGTTGCCATTTATCACCGTTCTATTTTAAGAGAAATTAATGTTGCATCATTATTCACTTCACTTTATTTGATAAAAGTGAAATATTACAAACGATCAATGTCTTTTTTTTAATTAAAGAACTGTACAGTGTGTAGGGAGCTAGGGAACATGGGTATATCACTTTGCCAGAACATGTTTGCTACATGTTTGGCTGATGCGATTTTACCTCAGAGACCCGCCCTTGCAACGGAAGGGAAGGAGTTTGCGTATGTGTTATGCGGATCTGTCGCTTTTGTCGTCTCCTTTGCTTGTTAAACTGAGGTTACACACAAAAGTATAGTAACCCAAAATGACCTATAACTTCATGGTTCTCCCTTGAAATCTTTCAATCGTTAGCAATGTTATTTGATGTGATAGCTGACGAGCTAGGAGATCCTACCATTCAGCACAAGAGTCAGGACTATGCACTGTGCCGTCTGCTAAGCGCCGTCAACTTAGTTTGAGATTGGAATATTCTGACCAAGATTGTTTATGTAGATGGTGAATAATAATCATGAGGATTTTCAATAATTAGTACACTTTATTCTGATTAGTGCTGAGATTAATCTCAGGAAATTAGTCATTTTAATGCCGAGTTTCCTATATGGGATTCTGGGATTCTCTACTCTGATCATATACCCTGGGAGATGCCATTAACTCACACGATTTCATTTGATTTCATTTCATTAATGTATGTTTCATGAAGCCAAATGTTCAGCTATTAAATAAATTTGTTTTGTATCATATCTGTGATTTATTTATATTTTATGATGTAAAAAGCCTGGGTAAACATCCTTTTATTGTGCTAATTACATCATTTTTGACAGGGGTTCTAACCGTTCCTGAGATTAACCTCAGCACTAATCAGAATAAAGTGTATTAATTATTAAGAAACCCCATGATGAATGTTACAGTTTCAATAATATGAACCTACATTTAATGGTAGGCCAGATTTAATGGTAAAGCTTTAATTCAGTCAAGTTTAACCTAATATATAGCTCACTACCTGATAATTACTTGATACTTAAAAACCCATTTTGTAAAATTTCACCCTTTTATGTTTCTAAAAAATAAGATATTCTAATAAATGTATGATATTTTGAATGGAGCCTTTTACAGTCCAGGTCACGGACACTAAAAGCACATTTTGCAAATGCTTTACTTGACAAAAGTTCTGGAATCAAGATTAAGAAATGGAGAAAGAAACAGTCTGTTCATGATACAAAACATACGAGCTCATCAGTCAAGCATGGTGGAGTCATGGCTTAGGCTTGTATGGCTGCTTCTGGAACAGGATCACTAACATGTATTGATGATGCAGCTCATGACAGTATAGTACAATAAATTCAGTCTAAAGAAACATGCTGTCCAATTTATTTGGGAAGAACTTCATCATGCAGCAAGACAATGGCACAAAACACAATACCAACACAACCAAGGACTTCATCAGAGGAAAAAAGTAGAAAGTTTTAGTCTGGCCAAATGAATCACCAAACAATAACCCAGTTGAGCATGCATTTCACCTTCTGAAGTGGAGACTGAAGGGTGAAACTTCCCAAAGCATACAACAACAGAAGGAAGCGGTGGTAAAAGCCTGGAAAAGCATCAGAGCATCACAGCTTGGTGAAGTCAGTGGGTAGCCGACTTACTTAAATTTACTTTAAGACTATCTGTTCCTATACTTGTGCTCACCTAAAATTTGGTCTGCCCCAAAGTTGCCACATTCTAAGTTGGATCTGGATGTAAATATCATCAAATGAAAGCTGAGATTACCATTCCATTGTCTCGTTTATCTTTTGATCTCAAATACAACTGTCTTCAGTGTACAGCAAAGACAATAGTATTGGCCTTACCATTCCAATACTTTCAGAGGGGAGTGTATGTGAATTACATACTCCATTAGAGAAAGTGCTCTGATGGCATATGACCATGTGCACAAATGCTGAAGATGAAAAAAACAGAGATTGTTAGTTAAAAGCTTGTCTATAACATTATGTTCCTAAGTTCCAAAAGAGCACAGCAGTGGACAGCAGAAATGTGTGGAACAGCAAAGCCCCTGTCATCATCATACTGCTATACCGTACCCTGGGAAAGACCTTTCCACTGCTTGGTATTAAATCTTAACATGCTCTTCTGTGTGTGTTTGTGTGTATGTGTGTGTTTCAGTTACTGGGCATTATCGTCATTGTTTCTGGAAAATCACAGTGAAATGCAAATGCAGGTATGTTGAGACGTGCCCATGACTTCAGCACATACACAGGAATTGCTGGGCATAACAACTTGCCAGATTAGGATAGAAGCAGCTTCACTGCACACCCTCCCTGTTTGGATAACAGACAACAGTTGGCAGCTCAGAATTACTGCATCATCAAAACACGTCTTCTGTTCAGAATCAATCAACTTCACAGACCTAAAGCAAAGCCTTTTACATTTCAAGTTCTTTCAGACGCTGACCCAGTTTCTCTTTGCATATTATTGTAGGTCATTTTGTGCTGAAAATTGTATGCATTATGTACAAAATGTATTCAAAATTTGAATTTGAAAAAAAAGTAATGATGTACAAAAATGTCAGACTATGGAATATGGTGTAGATGTTCACTCCACAAACCCCTAAAGGGTGTAATAAACAGGGAATGAAACCAGGTCAATTCAGTCGGTAAGTCTCTGAGGTGATTTTTTTCATAAAAGCCACCTTAAAATCTGACAGTAAAATGGCACTGAAGTTTTGCTAAAGTTACAATTAAAATCCTGAAACCAAGTCTCAGTGGGAATTGGGAACTTTGGCTTAAATGGTATTCAGTGCACAAAGACAACTACTGTTGTAGTTGTTATACTTTCCGACAACTGACTGCTTAAGAGAATAAACAGCCCTCGGCCTGATAAGCATGCATGTTTGGGTAATAAGTGTTTTTCCATACCTACAAGATTGATGGAAATTACTCTGTTGGATCACATCTAACATTGCAATATGACTGTTGCCATGTAGCCTGTAGATAATTGTGGGAATTGTGTGGTAGTCCATGTCTGAGTCTATCATAAATTAATTTGGGCAGCACAGGGGGCAATGGGTAGTGTTGCAGTCTGAGAGTTGGAGTTTTGCATGTTTTCCATAAGGGTTCCTCTGGGTTCTCCATTTTCCTTCCACCTCTGAAAAAATGCCAGTAGGTGGATTATCCGTGTTGAATCATACAAATTGTGCTAAACCGTGTGTGACCATGGAATTGAAAGTCAAAGTCACCAAGTCCTGCATCATTCTCAGGGCCTAAGCTCCAGATCCTAAGATCCACCATGATGCTGAAGAGGATAATATAGTTACTGGACCATTATGAATGAAGGGTTATAAGATCACTCAGCTTGTTTTTAAGACTTTTAATTTGTGGTGACTCAAGACGAAGAATGATATTATTAATATACAATAATAATGATACATTCAGTATTTCAAAAATAAACTTTGCACAGTTGCAGCTCAGAATTCTCATTCTCATTCTTTAGTTCATTCTCAGGAATACATTGAGACTTAAGAGAGTAAAGAGAATACATTGAGAGAGTATGCTGAGAGCATTCATTTTCCATGATGCTGAAATTACAAATTTAAATAATAATAAAAAAAATAAATAAAACATAGTAAACATAATTAAAAAAAGATTATTTCTTATAATAAAAAAAATATTAAAAAGTTAAAGATGGCAAAATAATAAACATGGTTGGAAATACCATGTAATATAAAATACCATATAATAATAATAATAATAATAATAATAATAATAATCATCATCATCATCATCATCATCATAATAATAATAAAAATCATAATAATAATCAACAAAAATATATTTAAAATAAAAACCAATAAAAAAGAACATAAGAACATGTAAAATATCCAGCTAAAATGAGTCAAAACAGCTACAAATTGAGGTGGGGAGGTTTGTGTTCATGGTTTTGAATTGTCTGTAAAAAAGTAGAGACCTGATTTTTAAGAGACCTGATTATCAGAGAGTACATGAGGCACCATAAGCATAAGCCAGTCATTTGAGGATGTTTAATAGAATGTGAGTAGAGAATTCCAGTCAAGCATTATTGAGATATAAGGTGGTAGCGTTCTGATCATGCCCCTGTGTGGAAAACCAGAAACCGGTCTTTATTTCATGTCTTTTAATTAAGTTCAGGCAATTAATTCCTGTTCATTTAGATCAGCCAGTATAATTCCATATTGAATTTTAAGTGTCTGCTGGATGAGCAGCACTGAGTCACCGGTATGACTAACTATAAACAACTGACTCTGTTACTGGAATGATGGGTTCTTTGTGATTTATGCCTTGTGGCTATTACTGGCCCCAACATGATCTGTATCTCCCTCCTGACAGGTGATAACAGCCTTTTCATCCTGAAATGATGTTTGGCATCAAGATACATACTATGAGTCAGTTACCAGGCATAACGTTTTGCGTTGCCTCGTTGGCTCCATGTGCTGCCAGGAGTAGCAGATTTCATGCCTCAACAAAAACACTGTCCCTATGAATTTAACCGGAAATGTAAGTAGGTTTTACACTTGTCAGCTTGTCAGCAATGAAAAAATGACGGTTTTATGTATCTCTTTATATTGATATATTGCACATAAAGCTTTGGAACTGATCCTTTCAATCCTTCATAGAATTCAATAGTTATTTTGGCCTTAAATGGTGCTGAGTCTCAGGTCTTGGAAAAAAAAAAAAAACCTCACCCATAAAATACTAGTTCCTCATAGAGAGACTGGAGACAGTGTAAAAATGTGAAGAAGAGCAAAAGCACTGAGGGGAAATAATTAAATATACATTGTATATATACCACGCCATGTAAAAATACAACATAACAGTTCATTCTGTAAAACGTGTTCCATTTATTTGGATAAAAAGCAATGTTCATAAGGCTAGACATCTGCGTAATCCCTTTGTAACAAACGCCATACTGTAAATATTTATTCTTTTTTTTTCAGCTGTCAGAAACACCAATTTCTTTCATTTTCTTTAAAAAATTTGTATTATATTATGGGATAAGTACCAGGTTTTTCTATTTACAAAACCTTGTGCTATGACACTACCAGAGTTTAACTGGCATAACATTTTGTTCTCTCAGTGCATCTCTGATACTTGAGTCACGTACTAATGGCACTATGACATATCCCGCCAAGTAAGAGTAATTCGAAAATCTGAACTAAGCTGAGTGCTTTTAAAAGTCTGGCTCCTGATTAAGGCATTTGGTGGAAGCATCAACCTTAACATGATACTGTTACTGTTAGTGCAGTCTTTAACAAAAATCATCACAACAACAACGTTATATATCTGTTTTGTTTTTGGTTTGGTTGTCATGCCTGATATTGCTCTGACATACTAACCATACACTTTTGAACATATTTTCAATTTGATCCTTATATTATTCTTTTAAGCTTAAGTCTAGTCTTACGACAGCTGACACCTATTAGAAAAAGCCTTTAAATAATAAGGGCGAGATCTTCAGTTTTTATATGTAAATGTAGACCAAATGTGGATCCTTTTTTATTGGTTACTGCTTCATGCCTGATTCATTCATCTATATGGTAATCGCTGGATCTGAATGTTCTCAGATCCTATGATTAGTGTCACTTTACTATAATAATGTGTTATGTCAGAGGAATCCAGAGGATAACTGGAAAGTAAACCTAATGCAATAATATGATTAGTGCCTTTGCGTTTTTGTAAAAACTCACACAGCATCTCCTTTTATGGTCAGCAGTAGGAAAGGAGCATACCAACACACAGAATAAGTGTTTAATCATGTGTTATACTAAACTGGAGCTTGTCCAGTAATTACTGTTAGTTTTGCACCGCAGATGGACTTCATTATCGTTTAGCAAAAATGTCTTGTATGAAAAGAACACATGCTGTATATTTATCAGTCCATCTGGGAACAAATAAATAATAGTTAATCATAGCTAATGTCTCAAATAAGTACAGTCAAGTTAACACTGTAGGTTTTAAGACTTTAATTCAGCCTGTATATTACAGTCCACTGTAAACCTCTTCAAAAAATACTCTGAACAGTTTTTAGGGTTTTTCTCTTTGCCTGATATTTCTGAGAAATAAATGAAAAACCTGTACAACTCTAAAATCAATATATAGCTTATATATTCATTCATCATTCATCTTCTTGGCCGCTTATTCCTTTTCAGGGTCACGCGGGGGGCCGGTGCCTAGCCGGCCACATAGGCAGGAACAACCCTAGATAGGGTGCCAATCCATCATAGTGCTCACATAATCCACCTAACGTGCATGTCTCTGGACTGTGGGAGGAAACCAGAGTACCCAGAGTAAACCCACGCAGACACAGGGAGGACATGCAGACTCCACACAGAAAGGACCCAGACCCGGGATCAAACCTGGGACCTTCTCTCTGTGAGGCAACAGTGCTACCTACCGAGCCACTGTGTCGCCCCACAGCTTATATATTTTATATAAATATTTATATATATTTAACATATTCAATATACACTAGTCCAAACACTGACCAGTAATTTGCTCTGCAAATTAAACTCTTAAACTCTGGGATAATATTGGCCAGGAATTTGCTCTACATCTTTTCTTTGATTGAGGTGATACCTTTCCAGCCGGGCCCCCCCCCCTACCTTCAGGAGAAAAATACTGTACAAAAGAATACATCTATCTAAGATTTGAGAATAACAACAGAAACACCAGAAAATCAGGAGTTCTTTCGATGTTTTCACAGGCTATTTAAAAACAACAGAGTTGAGACTGAGACATATATCTGATATTGTGTAGGCTGATTCATAAGCCAATAAAATTTGCTTTTGGATCTTACTACTGAATATTTCAGACAAATAAAGATCAGTGGAATGAGAGCAAAGAAAACAAAGAGCATTTTGAGATCTTAAATTGGGCTTGGGCTGAAATGAGAGGAAGGCTGTTTCTCAGAAGCTCAAACGTATGCAAAAATGGCCAAAATCTTATATTAACAGTAAATTACGTTCAGTTATGTCTAGGAGAAATGGGCTCGACAAAGAAGAGACATTATTTTCAATTTTCAGTCATTATATATCTGACACTTTGTCATGTCCACGTCAGAACTCCACTTCCAACGGCTGCACCTCCATCTACAAGCATGGACACCTTGGTCATTGTCATGTTCACATTACAGATTGCACACACCTGGACTCAATGCACCTGGACTCACATGCACAAAAAGGTGGCAGTGACCAACATCAAATCTCCAAGTGCCCAGTTTGTCCAAGCTCTGCAATGACCTCCACCATTTACTGGACTTTACAACAATGACATCTATCTTCAATCGCTTTCTTGATGCCTGTTCAGATAAGACACTCGGTTGTTTCTATGCTTTCAGCACTAATCAATTCTGGTGCTGAGTATACTACCATTGCAACACCGCCTTCACCTCTTAGCCCTTGGCAGATCCCCCATTGGCTCTACTACACACATTACCCAACCGCTGCAACTGCAAGTTAGAGCACTTCACCTCGCAGCCATTTCTCAGTGAATCACCATCACCTCCAAGTACCCAAGAGTCTTCGGCAAAACACATCCTGTGGATTTAGTTACACAACAGTGTAAACTAAATCAGCTAATCATATTCTTTCTTAGGGGAAGAACTGATACCTATTACATAAAAAGCTGACAATGTTTATTTTGGAAACGTACATTTCAATGGATCTTTAACATTTCATTGGATAAACAAAATGTTTAGTTCCCATTTCTGACCACTAGGTGCATTAATAACTCTATCTATATAGACTACCAATTCAGTAAAGCACCAGATTATAGCTATGATATGGCAATGTTTTTAAAAAGTTGGGGGACTCAGAAGAGATAATTAGTATTTCAACAGAATTTAAATTTGTATGAGGTTGTGAATGTCGATATCCAACCAATCAGAAGCCACACCCTACTGAAAGTCAAGATCCACTCATTAGATCCAGTGATTAAAAACAGGTGGAATGAGGTGTGGCTCCTGCTTGACCGGAAGGAAAACCTCCCCTGTGCTCCATAGGGGTTATGCATTGGGATGGTGGTTCAAGGTCGGTCAGAGTGGGATCTCAGATCTTCAGTTGCATTCTAGCCTTTGCAGTGCCCTGACATTTGCTTTGGTGTAACCCTGCTGAAGTGCCTCATCACTGGAACAATGCAAGCCAGTTTGGAGCATGAAAGTCAGTAGAAGTGCATCGGAAACTCTGAAGAAATGTTGAAGAATTATGGACAAGCTTCACCCGATTATTTAACAAGAGAGCCCAATTTCACAGGAGATGAATCATGGGTGTTCGAGGACAATTCTGTGATTGAATTGCACATGACAACATCACCTCACCCAAAAGAAGCTCGCATGAGCAAATCACTGTTCATTGTGTTTTTTGATTCTCAAGGGATTGTCTATAAAGAATGTGTACCAGAAGACCAAACGGTAAATGGAAAATTTTAACTTGGAGTTTGGAACTTTTGAGGTAGAGCATTTTACATGTGCACTGTCAGATCGCCTCTTCGTGGATCCTCAATCAGGCCAACGCACCAAGTCACAGGTAACTGGATGTGAGTATTTTTGACTCAAAAAATTTCCAGTCCTTCCACATCCAGCCTATAACCCTGACTTGGTTCTCCAAGATTAAAAAACATTTTATTCTCATTACTTTCTGGACAGATCTTGTATGTATATGAAGCAAATTGGTCTGGCCACTCAATTATAATTAGATAAAACTTGTTTTAATCTCATTTCTCTGGTATCACTATAGGTCTCCTCTACCTTCTTAAACCATCTTTAACCCATAACCACCCTCCATTTGAAACTCCTAAAAGAGATAGGGGCAGTAAGGCTCCCGAAACAACTAAGACAGTGCTTGAACAGAAAACACAGCTTCAGTTAATGTTCTCTGTCTTGAAGATATATTAAAAATCTGTTTTTTTCTTACTGCTGCTTAAGCTATGGGGGGCATGGAGAGAATGCCAAGACCTCAGAGCAAGTGAAGCTGAACTTGCCTTGAAAAAATAGCTTGTGCAAATGGAAATAGTGGGAGGCAGAATAAATATACTGAACTGTCACAAGATCTTAGTGAAAACAAAGTCATCTTACACTTACACACAAAATAGTCTCCTTGTCAGTTTTGGAAGATGATTATTTTTCTCAATTTTCCAACGATGGTAAAGTGTTGAAGGTAGTGTTCTATTGGTAATATACTACATGTACATATGTATATATAGAGGTCTTTTGACCATCTCATTTTGGTTTGGCCTTCACAGTCTTAGCTGCCTTTGAAGGATACGCCTCCATAGATCACATGCTTTTCGAAGGATGCAGCCCCTGAACTGCAACACGGCTTATGTATATGGCCAAAGGTTTATGAACTCCTGACTATCAAACCCATATGAGGGTGTTTTCCAAACTCGTCACAGAGTTGTATAGGATGTCCTTGTACACTGTAGCATTACAGTTTTCCTTCACTGGAACTAAGAGGCCTAAAAATGTTCAAGTATGATAATGCCCCTGTGCACAAATCAAGATCCACAAAGACATGGCTTCCCATGGTTTGAGCAGAAGAACTTGGATGGCCTGCATGGAACCCAGACCTCAAACCTATTAAAAATTGTCAGGTGGCTTGGTGGGCAGCACTGTTGCCTCACAGCAAGAAGGTCCTGGGTTTGATACCCAGGTCGAGCGCTCTGGGTCCTTTCTGTGTGGAGTCTGAATGTCCTCCACGTGTCTGCATGGGTTTCCTCTGAGTACTCTGTTTTCCTCCCACAGTCCAAAGACATGTAAGTTAGGTGAATAGGGCGTACAAAATTGCCCTATGACTGTGTTTGAAAGATAAACCTGTGTACTAATAATAAAAAAAAAACATGTGTATCAATATAAACTTGTGCTTGTCATGTGATTTTTCAGCCAATGATGATGAAAAATTTTTTTTGGATCATTTGGAACACTGAATACATGGCAATCCTACTTGCCAACATCAGTGCCTGCTCTCATGCCTTTGTGGCCGAATGTGCAAATCCCCATAGTCACATTCCCAAATCTAGGGGAAAGCCTTGCCGGGACAGTGGAGGTTATTACTGTACACATACACTGTCAGTTATATTTATAGTTCCTTCAGTCTTCAGATCAGAACCCAAAAATTTTAACATTACTTCAGAATCTTAAACTCTGGGCTACAATTGGCAAAGGCGTTATCATTTTAAGTGAGTATTCAAAATTACTTGCAATATCCTATAATACTTTTGTGACGACCATATTTTAAACAGCATTTGACATAAATACGTCTCTAATATGATGATTAGGTCCCTTTCCCAAGTTCCAAGTCAAGTCAAGTTGCTTTAATGTCCTTTCAACCAGGTACAGTTGGTACAGTACACAGTGAAACAAAACAGCCTTCCTCCAAGCCTGTGGTGCTACATAAACCAGCACAACATTTTGATTAACACAGAATTGAAAAAAAGACTAACATAAAACATTTGCCTGGTGTAAAATGTTTTGTTAAAATGATACAATACAAACCACATTTGTTGCACAAATAAACTGTCAGGTTTAGAAGCATTTAAATTTAGTACTTATGACAGAAACAAGAGTAATGTGAATTAGTGGAAAATCCAAGATTCTGATAATTATTTTTTTTTAAAGACAACAGGGGAAACAGATAACACAGGAAACATCTGTCAGCTACGCAGGCTCTTAATCAGACTCTTTACTGGAAGATGGAAAAACTTGTGGAATGCTTTGTATTTTTGGCTCACTTTCATCATTTCCCTCAAAAAAAGTGTGTGCTGTCTGGAATCTCCTCATTTTCTCCATCTGTCTCTTTCTATTTTAAACCATGCTTGAAGACAGATTGAGGCATTTGGGTCTGTGGGTCATTTGGGTCATTTAGGGGAAGGCTGCAGTTCAATACATATAGCTTGAATGTCAAGAGAGATTCCTAACTTCCTTGCAAACTAACTTCCTATTTAACTTCTTAGTCATTGTCAGATGGATTTATTAATCTGCTGTGTTATACATATATTAATCAGTACATCAAAGAGACTTTGTGAATACTCAGGGGATATACTTTATAAGTCATGTATAGTGTGTATATATACAGGGGTTGGACAATAAAACTGATATACCTGGTTTTAGACCACAATAATTTATTAGTATGGTGTAGGGCCTACTTTCGCGGCCAATACAGCATTAGTTCGTCTTGGGAATGACATCTACAAGTCCTGCACAGTGGTCAGAGGGATTTTAAGCCATTCTTCTTGGCGGATAGTGGCCAGGTCACTATGTGATGCTGGTGGTGAAAAACGTTTCCTGACTCGCTCCTCCAAAACACCCCAAAGTGGCTCAATAATATTTAGATATGGTGACTGTGCAGGCCATGGGAGATGTTCAACTTCACTTTCATGT
>JAOVYV010000002.1:6129115-6145089 GCA_025674545.1 Hassar affinis | reverse complement strand
GGTATGTCACCCATAATGTTGTGTGCATTGCAATATTTTGAGCAAACCTGTGCTCTTACCCTGCTAATTGAACTTCACACTCTGCTCTTACTGGTGCAATGTGTCAAAAAGTTCTTGGAAATCCCAATATTAAAAGGAAAATTATTATTTTATATAAATAAATAATTATTGTAATTATTACAAAATAATTACAGTACTATATAACAGATAGATAGATAGATAGATAGATAGATAGATAGATAGATAGATAGATAGATAGATGCGATCCATGTTCTTGGAAATCCCAATACTAAAAGAAAAAATTCTTGTGGCAATAAACCTAACAAAATAATTACAGCACTTACGAAGCTTACATTAAATTTCAGTAAATTAACTGCGAGCAAAACCAAGTAAAAGTTTTTATAATTGTATACACCAATCAGCCCTTACATTAAAACCAGCTGCCTGATATTGTGTAGGTCCCCCTGACGTTATCAGCAGATCCTTTATGTCCTGTAAGTTGTGAGCTGCGGCCTCCGAGGATCTGACTTATTTGTCTGTCCGGTACATCCCAGTGATGCTCAGTCGGATTGAGATATGGGGAATTTGGAGGCCTTGAACTATTTGTCACGTTCCTCAAACCATTCCTGAACAATTTTTGCAGTGTGGCAGGGCGCATCGTCCTGCTCAAAGAGGCCACTGCTGTTAGGGAATACCATTATCATGAAGAGGTGTACTTGGTGTATGGCAATAATTTGGTAGGTGTCACATATCAAAATAACATTGACATGAATGCCAGGACCAAAGGTCTCCCATCAGAACATTGCCCAGAGCATCACACTGCCTCTACCATAATGCATCCTGGTGATATCTTTTCCCTAGGTAAGTGACACATTCACATGGTGTAAAAGACAAACATGATTCATCAGACCAGGCCACTTTATTACTGTGCTCCATAGTCCAGTTCTGATGCACATGTGCTTTCAGTGGTGGACAGGGTCAGCACGGGCACCCTGACTGGCAGCAAGCTGTGACGTACTGTGTGTTCTGACAGCTTTCTCTCATAACCAGCATTAATTTATGCAGCAATTTGTGCTACAGTAGCTCTACTGTGTGATCGGACAAGACGGGCTAACCTTCACTCCCCGTACACATCAGTAAGCCTAAGGCGCCCAGGACACTGTCGCCAGTTCACCAGTCATCCTTCCTCGGAATACTTTTAGTAGGTACTAACCACTGCATACCAGGAACACCTAATAATAACATAAGACCTTCCGTTTTGGAGATGCTCTTACCAGGTCATTTAGCCATCACAATTTGGCCCTTGTCAAAGTCACACAGATCATCACACTTGCCTATATGGTCCTTCTTTCAACATATCAACTTGGATATGACTGACTGTTCGCTGACAGTCTAATATATCCCACCCCATGACAGATGCCCTTGTAGTGAATAACGTTAATCACTTCACTTGTCGGTGGTTTCAATGTTACGGCTGATCGGTATATGTGGAAACAGGTTGCCACAACAAAAATCAGATATTTAATAATATGTTCCCATGTTCACCTAAAATTAATAAATAACCTGAAAAAAGGGACTGAAAAGTGGAGTTAGGCTAGTTTCATATGGACTAAGGATAAGGATAAGACTTTATTTACGATAAGACAAATTAATTAATAAATAATGTGCAGGAGTCACTTAAACAGGTAACCAGTTGAATTAACTGAACTGAAGAACTAAACTATATGGACATAAACCTAATGTGATGTATAGGCCTATATTTCTAAAAATGTAATTGGGATATTTGAGAACAAATTTCAGGGACATGGGTTTATCCATTGCTTTATATGAGCAATGAATTATATGAGGTCTTAATCCCCTTTAAGGACATACTATAACTTGAAAAATGTAGCACAGAAAATATGCACATCAAGTCACTGGTGGTATTTTTTAAATTGAGATCATTTGCACTGGAGCCTACTCTAGTGCCTTAATGGAGAGTAAATGACCCTGACCATCATTTTGGTTTTAGAAACATATTTGTGGATTTTTTTTATATCCCACTCAACACACACACTGCCCCAAAAAATGTTTACTGGCGAGTGTGTGACACTGGATGATTGCTTCAGTGGCACAGGAACAGGGTGAATCTGTGTCTAATCAGAAACTCATTTTCCTGTCGAATAAAACGTTATACATGTTACATGAGTTGCATGGCAGTATTACTAAAAGTATCCTAAGGAATGGATATCATGGAGATCCTCTTCAAGAAGCAGATTCAGAGATTTAAAAGCATTTAAAAGGTTCAATCCTATATTGAAAAGGTGTCTGTGTACTTGTCAGATCGGAATACCAAGAAGAGCCCACATGGAGGTTTTGCATGGAAGAGTGTAGAGAAACCTCCATTAGTAATAGGTACCTTTTCCAAGTATTACCTTTAAATATTATTTCAAGTACAACATTTAAAGTATTTCCTTTAAAAGTGAATTAAAGGTACAAGAGTGGCCCTTAAGGTCCAGTTATGCATCTATGCACTACATTCAGTAAGGGGATCAAGAAAAAGATCAACACAGATTGTATTCACCACCAGAGTGACAAGCCTACTATCTAGTGCTCTGTATGATCAGATACCCGTGTGTGTGAATGTGTGTGTGAGTGTGTGTATGTGCAGAAAGCTCACCTGTTAACGCTGCAAGGCTTAATGAGGGCAGTTGTGTCGGGATGTCCGAGGAAAAGGGCAGTCGGGCGGTGTGGAGCGGGTGGTGTGATCTGTCCTTCTTTCCGGAGAAAATCCAGTAGCCTGGCGAATGTGTGGATCAGAGATGATCAAGTGTGTCGGAGCAAGTCTACAGAGCTCATACCGACGCCATAGACACACATATAGACACGCGCTGGCGCGCACACACACACAGACGGACACACACACACACACACACTGATGGGGGTTTAATAGGAATCGCCCGACTGTCTCCTTTTTAAATGATGTTCACGGCTGCTCTCTGCACATTATTGGCCAGACGCGACGCGAGCAGATCCCAAACTTTCCGCCCCCCACCTCACACTAACCCCCCTCATCACTTCCCCGAAGCCACTTGTGGGAAATGGGCGAGCGCAGGCATGGGATAGGATGGGAGGAGAGGAGAGGAGAGTGTCTGTGGTTGGAGAGGTGAGGTCTGCTGTCTGGAAATTGATCTCACAGAAACCCAATTCCATCGAGCAGGATTGGGAAAGCACAGAGTCCCAGTGGGAGCAAATGTAACAGCGACAAATCCACTTTCATTATTATTGCAGTGAAAGTAGACTAATATATTCCCCAGTGAGAAAATCAAGCAAGGAGACAGACAGACAGACAGACAGGTAGACAGACAAGTAGACAGATAGACAGACAACTAGACAAATAGATGGACAGGTAAACAGATAGACAGACAGGTAGACAGATAGATGGACAGGTAGACAGACAAGTAGACAGATAGACAGACAGGTAGACAGACAGACAGGCAGACAGACAGGTAGACAGACATATGACAGAGAGACAGACCAGTAGACAGACAAGTAGACAGATAGACAGACAACTAGACAAATAGACGGACAGGTAAACAGATAGACAGACAGGTAGACTGATAGACGGACAGGTAGACAGATAGATGGACAGGTAGACAGATATACAGACAGGTAGACAGACAGGTAGACAGACAAGTAGAAAGATAGATGGACAGGTAGATAGACAGATATACAGACAGGTAGACAGATAGATGGACAGGTAGACAGACAGGTAGACAGACAAGTAGACAGATAGACAGACAGGTAGACTGATAGACGGACAGATAGACAAGTAGACAGATAGATGGACAGGTAGACAGACAGGTAGACAGACAAGTAGACAGATAGATGGACAGGTAGACAGACAAGTAGACAGACAGGTAGACAGATAGACAGAAAGATATACAGACAGGTAGACAGACAAGTAGACAGATTGACAGACAGGTAGACAGACAAGTAGACAAATAGACAGACAGATATACAGACAGGTAGACAGAGAAGTAGACAGACAAGTAGACAGACAGACAAACAGGTATGCAGACAAGTTGACAGACAGACAGGTAGAGACAGACAAACAGACAGACAGCACGTGAATGCAAATATCACTCTCAGACACAAAGTTACCAAACTGCACTTCCCTTACAGAAGGTATGATACCATCAAGGGTACAACTTTTATTTTGAACCTGCACTTTCTCAGGTAAGAGACAATAGTACCACTGCAGCAAGAAAAAAAATACTCTGTATTTCTCTTTATTCATTATTTCATGTACATTGCAGAAGCGCAGGAACATAGCTATAATATATTTATTTGTCCTGGAGAGTGTGATTATATTCCTGTGTAATCTTTAGGCCAGTAGGTTGTAAAGCACTGTGCACTCAAACTGTACTAACATCTTATAGGGACTAATTGTCGGATTGTCTTTAAACAGGATTTGGGGACACAGGCTCATGCTCGTGTTGAAGGTGAACTACTCTTCCCATTCACAGGAGACGCGTTTCACAGACGTGTATAGATAACGCCGGAAGAAGCGTTTAAAAGATCTCCAACCTGAGACCCCAGACCCCCAGACCCAGTCAGGTTTCCGTGCTCCTAATTTATCAGGCAGATCGGAGGCAAACTGCGTACAAATCCCCTCTAATAGGAATGAAACCATCCGCGACGTTACAGCATGTACATGCCTTTAATAAGGCAGCAGCTGAAGGGAGGCCCGAGTGCGCTCCATTACACTCGGGCGGATGTAGTTAAATCACCCTGGAGATCTACAGCTACGTGGTTTGACATGGCCAGTGCTAATCAGCGCCCAGCCTCGGAGCCTCGGACCCTCAGCCCCGCTACACCCTCTGACCGGGCACGCAGAAACGCATGTGCGTAAAAGCCACGCAGTTGTATGACCCCTGCCTTTTATTCATTCATGCTTTCTTTCTTTTATCAATCTATTTGTTTTACCTGCTTTCGATTCGACATGACCTGATTTCCTCGCGCAACACGTTGGCAGACTTTCCCTGTCTTTGTAAAGTGCTTTATAAATAAAGGAGACGTGACGAAAGTTCCGGCACCTGCGCATCCTTTACGCATGACCTCATTGGTCGGTGCGTGACGTCATTCGCTCTCTGTCGGGTTATATGAT
Organism: Hassar affinis; assembly: GCA_025674545.1. NCBI lineage: Eukaryota > Metazoa > Chordata > Actinopteri > Siluriformes > Doradidae > Hassar > Hassar affinis. Next base: position 6,139,940 of record JAOVYV010000002.1, on the reverse strand, counting down.
CGCTTTTCTGAACTCTTTTCAGACTAAAGCACCTAATGCATATGCGCAACAAGTCGCTGGATGACGTCACAAATCAATCTGCATAACTATTAAATCATCACGATGGTTTGCATATTAAAATGTGCTGCATGAAGGAGCACGATTCTGAAGCTGCTTGAAAGTGAACAGAACAGAAAAGCTGTTTATCGCGTTAGAAAATAAAGAACATGAAAAGAATCCAAGTCTGGGTGTTCCGAATAAAGGGCTGAAGTGGTTTAGTTTCCACATCCCAAGCCATCTTTTCCACTTTATACCACAGCAATCGGCCAAAGAATTACTTTTTGTTTTATTTTAATGTCATGCTTCTTAACACTCAATTCATTCGGGTATCACAGGATTACAGTCATTCTGTCAACAGGCTCTTTTTTACTCTTGGAGATAATAAAATCAAATAAAATAAATGCACAATGTCTGAAAACTTACTAAATGTTGATTTAGTAAGAACTAAAGTCTTGATGCTTTCCAATAATGCTGAGTAAGCATCTCCTAACAGAAAGCTTCACCATATCAAATGATGGTTACCTGTAGTTAAATAACACATTTTTAAATTCTATTTATTCTGGCCAAAGGTTATGTAGATCATCAGCCATCCTGTAAATGAGTTATTATAGAAATGATAGACTGGAATGAGCCATATGAATATGAACTGGTGATCTGAATTACAGCTGGCTGCTCTTATAGAAAAATAATCAAGACCTTCTGAGCAACCAGATCTCAGAATTCAACAGGGATACAAGAACCTATAGATAATGCATGATGCATCAAATCCATGACATGTTTAATATTAATTTTCTTCGAGGTGTAAAAGTATTGGAATGACTCAGGACCAGAAGGGTGATTTTGAATTTCTTTTCCGAGCCTTTCGGAGAATTGTGTGATTGGGTCGGTTTGTTATTCTCTAATCACTTTTGTGGCTTTCCCGTGACCCCTTTATGTTTAAAACCCCTCCAAAAACGATATTTTGGTTTCAATTATGCACACATTGACATTTCTCTTAAGCAGTCCCAGCAGAGGAACTCGGTAACGTAGTGCGCCATCCTGTGGTGTAGAAATGAACTTCACGTGACTGCAACGTGGGTTTGTAATTGAATTTTATGCTTGAAACAACTTGCATGACAAACAATATGTATAACAGATTAACAGATTGTTATAAAATGAATTTGTAATACTGTTCCATTCATACAAAGCCTTCTTGAAACAACAGTATTTTCCTTAACATCGGCACTTACCAAGACTAACCATTACGTTTGGAATAAAAAGTAAATAAATTAAACGTAAACAAGACTTCTATAAAAATCCATCCATCCAGGTCACACAGACATACCCAGTCACGTAAAACACAAACAGCAACCCTACAGTGAATCCTTCCACTTTCCACTTTCGCGCCTTATATTCGATCTTTCACTTGCTTCGGTTCCACAAAAGCTCATACTGTTTCTTTAACGATGTGTGATTAAGCCCTGTCATTACATCACCCGTTACTAATTTAGCGTCTGCTACATTAATAAAAAGTTCGTTGTTTGATGATGGGCCTACATAACCCTCAACCAGCAAAAGTTCAAAAGATGATCGACATAAAAATCATAAAATGCAAAAGAAATGGGCTGCAGTACAAAGAAAAAGCCATTAATAAGCACAAGGTTGCTTCTCACTGTTTATGGTTCACATCACATTTTTTCTCAACTCGCAACTATACTAAAGAACAGCTCAAAAGCAATGTCACAAAATAAATTAAGACCCCTGAGAAATACATCTCAAAGCGTTTCAGTTGTGCTATACTTTTATAGATCTATAGGCTTCATAACGGGGAGAAGTGTGCCCTGTGTAAGGGGGTTCTTGGGTGAACCTCGGTACCCTTTCTGAGCTTCCTGAAGCAGGACAGACTTAGCTGCTTCAGATATGGCACATTTGGGGGCAGATGATAATCCGTTGCTCTTTGTCTTGGGTGCCACCATATTGGTAACATCTCCCAAGGCACTATGCATACCGCTGGCTGGCTTTTGGGGAGACGCTGATAGCTTTGGCTTTGAAGAGACTTCGTCGTTACCGTTAGGAGGCGGGCAGACGACCTCACTGGGTTGATGTTCTTGTTGCACTCCTCTGATAAGGCCACTTTCTAAACTAACCGCTTTACTTATGGAAGAACCTTGAGTTGTAGCACACCACCCAGACCTGGCGACCGTTCTCTGGTTCAGAGAGTTGAACCTCCGGACCGACTGTCGTACCGGCGTTCGGTGGAACTTCAAAGGAGATCGGGCTTTGGGTTTGGGCGAATTGATGGTAAGCATATTGAAATGCCGGATATGATCGACCACTCTCGTCTTCTGACGTCGCTCCGTAGGACCGACCGTGGCTCCGTGCTGACTTGAAGACTTTTCCGACATCAGCGGTTGTTTGAACTTGGCCTCCAAGGTATTGAGTTCCTTGGTTTGCTCTTTTCTTGAAAATGGTGTAGATTGAACTGTGATTGAGCTGTTGAGGCGGAAGGCCACAGGGCTTTGGATGTCTAGAGCATCAATCAGTTGGCTGCAGTCTGCCGAAGCTGCTGAGCTGTCTCTTAACAGAGAACTACTCTCACTGTCAGCATTCAGGGAGGCTGTGTGGGTATATTTGACTAAACCTGAACCCTCTGCAGCTTCAAACAGAGTACTGTCTATATGCAGAGGAGACAAGGGAACAGACTCAATTTGCCCAAAAGTGATGTGATCATCATCGTTCAAATCTTTCTGTGGCGTTCCAACATTTTCCTTTAGTTCCCCTGAAGTCTGTAAATGTGAAGAGGAGTATGAGCAGGAATAAGCAAGGTTATCTTTTGCACATGAAGGTTCCTCTGTTTTTTCTTTGCATTCCTCTCGGTCAGTAGTACAACTCTTACTGTCAGACTTAACAGAAGCTCCACTGCTATTCAGAAGATTAGGAGCTGCCTGAGAGCCATCCCCTTGGAAAGACTCTGAACTAGCCAAGCTCTCAACACTAGTAGCGCAGCACAGGCTCTTCGGGATGGTGCTGATTGCGGCTGGTTTGCTGAGGACTATGGTCGGTTCTGAGCGGTAGCTGAGGTACGCTTTCATTGGTGTGTCAGAGTAAGAGTTTTCTGTGATTCCGGCTAGAGTCTCCCTGCTCCAGGACGTCCCGGGTTCTTCCGCCTCGTGAGGGGTCAGCAGGTTGTCTTCAGATTTACTGTTGTATTTGGTTCCTGTGAAACAGATTTGGCAACAGCACTGTATGACTATTTGATACAACAGCCAAAGACAACATATATAATGGAGGAAATTAGACCACCAACATACAGTGCTGTGAAAAAGTCATCGTTTTTGGTATTGTCACATTAAAAACTTAAAAGATCATCCAACTACTTTTAATATAAGATAGTCAACACGTGTAAACACAAAATGCAGCTTGTAAATGATCATTCCATTCATTGAAGATACAGAGTTTTTCAGAATATTTCAGAATTAATATTAGTTATATAGACCTATTCTACAGTGCGTCCCCAAAGGCCCCATACATAGGAAAAATAAAACTCATTTTATATTTATATATTTTTGTAAATATAACCAGTGGAAACCACACGATGCTTCCCATATTCTGACATACAGTAGTTCTAACAATTTGGGAAATGTGTCCACTGAAGTACCAGAAAAACAGTACTATGCAAAATACATAGCAAAGCCACCTACGCATGTCATTGGTTGCATCTGCCAGTGTGTAAATAAAGCTATAGACATCTTCTAGAGCTGTTTCTGCCATGAGCATGGTTTAACAGTTAGAGCTCATTAGATGTGTTATAGCATTTCGGAGATGGAAGCAAAGTTTGCATTTTCACGTATGAGCATATCAAGGGTGTAATGTGACTACAAGAATTCCAGCAGAACCTTGAGCGTATGACAGCAGTATGGCTGTAAAACAACTCTGGGTTAACATGTCCATCTTCGGCTGGCAAGAATCATTTCATGTGATAGGTTGCCTCAAGTAACGGAATTCAAATCTGGGACCTCAACAAACATCAGCGTGAGGACTGTGCAATGTTCCCTCCAGGATCCTGTGGGGGACCTACCAACTATTAACTGGTATAGCAGATTTTCTGGCACTTCAGTGTGTATATATATGGTGGTTGCGGCTGCATGTTTTAAAATCGTAAACGAGTGGACTAATAACCTTGGCGGAGGTCTCCGAGCACCCGTCAACTTATAAAGGTAAAAAGTAAGTGGCACATTTCCATTACTGTCTACATGAGACCATCTTTTCCATCTATCCATCATGTTAACCGCTTATTTCCTTTTCAGGATCATGGGAGAGCCGGTGCCTAGCAGGCATCTTAGAGCGCAAGGCAGGAACAACCCTAGACAGGACGTCAATCCATCATAGGGCACGGGCACGCACACGCACGCACGCACACGCACACACACTAGGGGCAATTTAGAGACACCAATTAATCCAACATGCATGTCTGTGGACTGTGGGAGGAAACCTGGAGTACCTGGAGTAAACCCACGGACACGGGGAGGACATGCAGACTCCACACAGAAAGGACCCAGACCGTTCCACCTGGGAGCGAACCCAGGACCTTCTTGCTATGAAGCAACAGTGCTACCCACAGAGCCACCGTGTCACCCAGATCATCTTTTCCTCCATCAAAAATATTTACCATTATTTACCAATATTGGATGCTTTTATCCAGGTTGTTAACAAGCCCAGGGATCCCTAACAAACATGCAATGCCCCTGTAGATAATCAGCTATTATAAGGGTCTGCAAAAGGCTACCAGGCTGAAGCGTTTTCAAAGAGTGTAGTAAAATACAGTAAAATCATACATAAAGACTGACCTTTTGAAGTACTGTCTGTCTGTACAGCTGGACTAAATGCAGCATCTTTGAAGTGAAAAGTGGTGACGCTCTCTTGCGTCGCTAGGCGCCAGCCAATGACCTCTGACCCCTTTGGCACCGGTAGAGCATTTGAAATGACACTCTGTTGGAAATAAAGGCACCTTCTTTTTAAACTCTGCCTGTACAGCGGACCCATGTGTCTGCTCTTTAAAGTGCTGTGATGTCATTTAAATGCAAAATTGTGACAATAAATAAATAAATAAATAATGATCAAGTGGCCAATGAGTGCAAGTATTAATATATAGTTTTTATTTTGGAGCAAATAAACATTTCAGTATAATGATATATAAAGAAAAACCCAAAGCAGGCCATCCGTTAGAAAAGCTTTCAGTTAAAAAGCTTTCTATTAAAAGGTTAAACATTAGTGTCTCTCGTTTTTAAAATATTTTATTTTTAGTCGTCACAATCTCTTCTCTTAATATAATATTAATACAAAATGTGCAAAGTTAGCCACCGTCACAGAAAACACGTAGATACAAGTAAAAAAAAATAAACACACACCAACAAAAAATACCCCACACTTACTGCTCATTTTCACCAAGTCTGGATAATTATACAAATTAAGCTGATTAAAAAAAAACCTGTCCTTCCCAACATGTCTTAATTCCCATCCAAAATGTAATAATCTGTAAAAGTGCATGGCATTTTTTTTCACATCGTGCTACTGCTCAATGCATCACGTTTCCTTATTTTCGCTGAGAACAGCCTGTTCACTTAAAAACAAAGGAAACTGTAGTGTCCACTGCACAATGTACACGGTTATATGAAGAATAATAATTTAAGTAAGTTTCAATTCAGGATTTCAGATTTCCAGATACTGCATCCTTTGAAAGCAAAGAACTATGCTTTTGGTATTAGGACGATGTCCAATGCCTGATTATTATCCAACTGTTTTTTTTCCTCTACTCATTGATTCGTTTAACAGTTTAAGATCTTACACTTACTATATTACATTACTGCCCAAAAGAAAAAAAAAATTAAAACACCATATAAAAATCAAAAAACAGACACAAGGGTCACAGCCTGTATAATACTAATGATTGTATTACAGCCTTTAAACATAATCTATTAATTGCAAGTAAATTACCAGCATTCCAACATGCAGAATTCTACATGCCTATTAAAACAAACATGCAAATCTCTCAACACTGACGAACGAGTAGACTGAGGAGGTTGATTAAAGTTGAATTGTGCAGTTTCTCGAGGAGGCAGACAGAGATGATGGACTTACACAATCTCGGCTGGGTTTCCCGAGGCTGAAGCGCAGACGCAAGGACTTTCTTGTGGTCTCTTTTTTGGCCACCCTTGGAGAAAAGCAGCCAGACTTTCCTGATTCAACTCTGGGAGACAAAAAAAAAAAAACATAGCAAAATTAAACACATTCAATGGAGAGCGTACAAATGTAATAATTACCATACTTGCAAATGCTTTCAACTGGAGTTCGCTAAATATTCATTTTGCTCATATTACTTAATTTCTTAATAATTCATAGACTTTAGCTTGATGAATGTGACAAAGTCCACAAGAGGGAGCCATTAATCATTCATTCATGCCTTCATTTTCTTAACCGCTTATTCCTTTTCAGGGTCATGGGAGAGCCAGTGACTAGCCAGGGCACCAATCCATCGTAGGGCACACATATGCACACACAAACTAGGGCCACTTTAGACACCATTCAACCTAATGTGCATGTCTTTGGACTGTGGGAGGAAACCGGAGTACCCGGAGTAAACCCACCCGGACACGGGGAGGACATGCAGACTCCACACAGAGAGGACCCAGACCGCCGCCTTGCTGTGAGGCGACAGTGTTACCCACTGAGCCACTGTGTTGCCCAGCTATTAATTAATATTCGATTAATCCTAGTTGTGCGCCTCAACCCATGGTGGAAACTGCTGGGAAAAAAGGTGTACTGCACTAGTTACTTCCCAAATGAAACATTTTGTGGTAATTATATCATGATTTTATAACCACAAAAAGATTTAATGTTCAAACAGACACTTTTTTTTTTTTTTGCAAATGTTCACTGAATTTGATGCCTGCAACACGTTCCAAAACAGTTGGGACAGGGGCAACAAAAGACTGGGAAAGTTGTGGAATGCTCAAAACACACCTGTGGTGAACAGGTTAATTGGAAAGAGGTGAGCATCATGACTGGGTATAAAGGGAGCATCCCCGAAAGGCTCAGTCGTTCACAAGCAAGGATGGGGCGAGGTTCACCACTTTATGAACAACAGTGTGAGCAAATAGTCCAACAGTTTAAGACCAATGTTTCCCAACATGCAATTGCAAGGAATGTAGGGATTTCATCATCTACAGTCCATATCATCATCAAAAGATTCAGAGAACCTGGAGAAATCTCTGCAAGGGAGCGGCAAGGCTGAAGACCAACATCGATTGCCAGTGACCTTCGATCCCTCAGGTGCAACACGTTCCAAAACAGTTGGGGCAGGGGCGTGTTTACCTCTGTGTTACATCACCTTTCCTTTGAACAACACTCAATAAGCATTTGGGAACTGAGGACACTAATTGTTGGAGCTTTGTTGGTGGAAGTCTTTCCCATTCTTGCTTGATGTACAACTTCAGTTGCTCAACAGTCCAGGGTCTCCGCTGTTGTATTTTGCGCTTCATAATGTGCCACACATTTTCAATGGGAGACAGGTCTGGACTGCAGGCAGGCCAGTCTAGTACCCGTACTCTTTTACTGTGCTGTTGTAACACGTGCAGAATGTGGCTCGGCATTGTCTTGCTGAAATAAGCAGGGAAGTCCCTGAAAAAGACGTTGCTTGGATCATTGTATCTGTCTTTATTTATGCTTTACACAAATTTCCAACTTCATTGGAATTGGGGTTGCATCTATACTGATGAATAACATGATCTAACAACTTCTAGATATCCCCTGATATAAATAAGAACAGGAGTGGGTAATATATCCCAGAGCCAGATCAGTCAATACCACGGCACTATACGATTGTGTATGAGCCAAGTCATGTGCATAGAACACAGCATTTACAAATGAAATGCCATTTAAAACAACCGAACATTAAGCACCAAATTTGTAAAAGACCACTAAGGGAAACCCTTCTTTTGCCCACCACCAGTCAGACCTACTTTATTTTACTGGTTGTGCTGAACCTCGTATTAAAAGGTTAGTATGGGTGTGGGACGTACCAGATGGTACAGTAGAGGAGACAAAAGTACATACAAGGCAGTAGATGTGACATGGGGTGGTTGTAGTATTGAGTGCACGTGCAAAGAGCAGTTGTAATGTCAGTTAAGTTAATTAACATGTCTAAAACAACTTTAGATGATTAGCGCTGTAAGGAGAAACATCAGGTTTTCCGTTGTGATGCTGATCCCAGGTGCACCTCGGTGTAAGCGAAGTGAAGGGGATAGTAGTGGGATATTTCCTTAGCGAATTGTTTTACAGACAGAATTATGAAAACCTCTGAGAAAACTACTTTCATTGACTTCTCGAAACACACAGTACTTTTCATTGAAAGCGGATAAAATGCTTCCCTTTTTCTGGAACATACCTGCTAATGTGTCTGTGGTTCAGTCTTTTGCTCTTTCTTCTTGCCGAGCTGGCGGTCAGACGGCTACTTTTACCGACTGAAGGCGAGTCACATGAATCCAGGGTTCCTGAGGCACTGTGGACTGCGGGGACAAACAACGTACAATTTATAAAAATGTCTTTTTATTATAGCGATCAATAAAAACAAGATATCAAACTGCATGAATTTTTCATATTCTTTTCAGTCTTGGTTAGTCAGTTTCTCTCTTATGTCAAAAAATAAATAAAATGATATTTTTAATTTGCATTTTACATGCAGGAAGGCATCGTTTATTGCTGGTCTATTTTAAGAGAGAAAGACACGTTGCCTCATTATTCTCTTCACTTTTCTGATAAAAGTGAAATATTAAAGATGATTGATGTCTTTCCATTTTTTTTCAATAAAAAAATGTTGTTTTTGTCTTTCATTCATGAGTTGGGAGTTCTCAGTATAGAACTAAATTAAGAAATAGAAATGAAAAAATGAACGCAAATGTTCACTGGTTTCTTTTTCTTCTATTTGAAATTAAAATACAAAGCAACTTTCAGAGCTAATAAAAGTATATATGTATAAAAAAAACTTGGATACGAATTACGAAGGAAGCAACAAAAGTTCAAAGTGTCAAGTCATTTTAAATGTCATATGGAAAGTCAGCGTGACAAGGCAAGGGTGGCCCAGTGGTTAAGGTGTTGGGTTACTGAATAGAAGGTTGGGGGTTCAAGCCCCAGCACCAACAAGCTGCCACTGTTGGGCCCCTGAGCAAGGCCCTTAACCCTCAACTGCTCAGTTGTATAAATGAGAAATGTAAGTCACTCTGGATAAGGGTGTCTGCCAAATGCCATAAATGTAAATGTAAGGCAGCAGTTTTTGCACAGTAAAATTTAAGCTACTCTTATTTTCTCAGCCAGTCTGATAAACAGACAAGTTTGTCGACATTTTGGGGCCACAAAGAAGCCTGCTTCTTGCTCACGTCGTCACCAGCCACAGCAAAGAGTCTCCCACACGGGACTGCAGTAGCTGGACTGCCAAGTTACTTTGTGGTGATTAATGACAGCTGAGGGAAGCTAGCAGAACGCCCATTCCACCACTCAAGCGTGTCTGCGGTTATAACAGCTTGTGGTCCTGCCATATATCACAGAACTTCATTATACTCTGCACTTAACAAGATGTACTTCCATTGTCATCGTCATCATCTGAATCTGAAGTGTCGACTTCCAGCAGGCTCTTCACGACATGCTGGTTACTATCCAGGGCAGCGTTTTCTTCTCCATGGACATTTTTATCCTTTGCAGTCATCAGCAGAACTTCAGTGTTAAGCAGTAACCGTAGACACATCCACAGTTCATGCAGCTCCGGTCGAGGAAGAAACTTTAACAACTTGAATCTTGGATCAAGTCCCGATGCTTACTTCAGCCACTCACGCTGGTTATTAATACGTGTCTGAAAGTCATCTTTGAAGGCTTGTTTGAATTTCACAACCCACTGTGGATCATCACCTGAGGACCAGGCATGGCCAGCGTGCCTGTGACAGCTTCCTTAAGATCCAGCAGACGGTTAACCATTTTAAGTTTAGAGTTCCAACGTGTGGAGACGTCCTGCTTGAGCGCCAGCTTCTTTGCTGTTGTCTGCATTTGCTTCAGTTGGTGTGGTGTGAATTCATTGAGCTATGATTAAAATGACCCACAATTTTCCAGCGCTTACTCAGCAAGTTATCAACAGCACATCCTGCCATCACCTTATTAATGGACAGTTGTATACTAAGGGAACTACATGGCAAATGATGAAATGCAGTGCGCTCAAATGCTGAAACCATGTTACGTGCATTGTCAGTGCCAAACATGACACGTGCCATGAGATCAAGTCCCCATTCTCGCGCAACTTGCTCAAACTGCTCAGAACAAGCCTGTGCAAAATTTTGACAGTTGTGTGTCCAATACCACAGAACGCAGCATCCAACCACCAACAACAAAATTCCCAGGTAACTGTCGTTAGCAGATGTCCTGTAGTCTGCTCTGAGAGCTATAAAGCGACTACTGAATGATCGATCTGTGGTACTTGAACATCGTATCACAGTAGCAGCACCTTACCGCCGGTCGATTGATGGACCAATCGTTAATCCAGCGAAAAACAAAATCACGACTCCAACTTTTCACAATACACTAGTGTAAACTGGGGCGGCACGGTGGTGCAGTGGATAGCGCTGTCGCCTCACAGCAAGAAGGACCCGGGTTCGATACCCTGGGTGGGGCGACCTGGGAAATTTCTGTGCGGAGTTTGCATGTTCTCCCTGTGTTCGCGTGGGTTTCCTCCGGGTACTCCAGTTTCCTCCCACAGTCCAAAGACATG
>JAOVYV010000002.1:6103591-6116423 GCA_025674545.1 Hassar affinis | reverse complement strand
CCTACCTGCATGTCTTTGGACTGTGGGAGGAAACCGGAGTACCCGGAAGAAACCCACGCGAACACGGGGAGAACATGGAAACTCCACACAGAAATTTCAAATTTCCCAGGTCGCCCCACCCGGGGATCAAACCCGGGTCCTTCTTGCTGTGAGGCGACAGCAGCGCTATCCACTGCGCCACTGTGCCGCCCCATGTCATAATATACCTTTAAGAATGTATTATGTTTTACTATGGTATTTCGTGGTGACCATGTTATTATGATATGTCAGACCCCTTTACTCTGTTCTCTAATGGTCAGGACCTCAACAGAACACAGGTGGTGGATCATTCTCAGCACCTCAGTGACACTGATGTGGTGCCGGTGGTATTTTAAACACCCCAGTATCACTGCTGGTCTGAAAATAGTCCATCAACCAGATATGTCCATTCACCAGCGTCCTGTAGGCAGCATCCTGTGAGCACAAACTGTGCAACAACAGATGAGCTACTGTCTCTGACTTCTACAGGTTGGAGCAATATGGTGGATTATATGTGTCTCATGGACTGTACAGTAAATGAACACAGCACTGCAGTGTCTGATCCACTCACACCAGTACAACCCACACTAATACACCACCACCACATCAGTGTCAGTGCAGTGCTGAGAATCATCCACCAAACAAATAGTACCTGTGCTGTTCTGTGCTGGTCCTGTAGGGGTCCTGACCATTAGAGAACAGAGTAAAGGGGACTAACAAAGTGTGCAGGGAAACAGATGGACTACAGTCTGTAACTGTATCTATATGGAAAGTGGAACTGAGAAAATGGACAATGAGTGTAGAAAAAAGGAGGTGGTCATAATGTTATGCCTGATCGATGTATAGTAAATATAATACTGCCAGTGGTGCTTTTTGGTATCTGTGATACCTCCATAGATTTATAATAATAACTAAAGGTTTCACTGTGGTTATGGTACTTATGGTACTTATAATATTACAACAGTTTTATGGTATGTGTGACACTACCCTGGTTGCACTGGTGGTACTTCATAGTAACCTATTAAATTACCATGACTTTAATATGTTTAATATGGTACATTATGGTAACTATGGCACTACCATAGTTTCACTATTGTGCTTAATGATAACTATAATACCACCTTTGCTAAGGGGTTTCAAGGTTTTTTTTTCTGTGGTAGTGATAGTTTGGTTGTCAAGGCTCTGTGATACTAATCTGAAGTTTGGAGACCCAAACCACAGCACTTCCAATCTGCCACTGTTGGGCGCTCTAGGACCTTTGAGTGCTGATTGTGCACTCGAGACCCAATGTTCAAACAAGCTGGATATATGATATACTGCTGTGTTTGCACAGGAAAGCAAGGTGAGGGTGAGTCAAAAAATGATCCACACTCTGGCTATAGAACTTATTTTAATTAACTTTCAGAAAAGAAAAATACATCATTTGACATAATCAACATATTCTAGTAGTATGTGGTTCTTCCCCAAACTGGTGTCACACAGTTCAAACACAGAGTTGTATAGAATGTGCTACGTCATTACAATTTCTTTCACTGGAACGTAGAAGCTGCTCAAACCTGTTCCAGCATGACAATACTCCTGTGCACAAAGTGAGCTTCATGAAGGCTTCATTGGTTTGCCAAGGCTAGAGTCCTTGAGCCAAGTCAAGTGGGTCTCATTGCCATTTCAGCCATATACAATGTGCACAGTACACAGTATAATGGAACAATGTTCCTCCAGGACCTACAGGTGCTACATGTGACTACAGAGTACTACAAAATGCACAAGACAGTGCAGGACCAACAAACAGTGCAACAATAGAAACAGTGCATGCAGTACAGGACAGTGCAAAACAATGCAAACCATGCAGAAGTGGTGTTGACCGGTACACAGTTTTATATGAGATGTACGGAGAATAAAGTACAGATCAGTTGTGAAAGATGTAAACCTAAAAACAATAGCAGCAGTAAATGTTTTCCAGGCTGCAGGTTGTGCAAAGTTGCAAAGTTGTGAGTGGTGTTTGGTCCAGTTCAGCATATTTGAGGTGTGTGTAGTGTTTAACCCAGTCAGTGGTTATTGTGGAGTCTGATGGCTTGTTGAAAGAAGCTGTTACACAGTCTTGTTATGAATTCCTGTATGCTTCAGTACCTTTTCCCAGTTGGCAGGAGGGGTGAAGAGTGTGTGTGAAGGTGTGTGTTGTCATATCCATAATGTTGTGTGGCTTTGCAGATGCAGCATGTGGTGTAAATGTGTATGATGGAGGAGAGAGAGGCACCGTTGATCTTCTCAGCTGTTATCACTGTCCTCTGCAGGGTCTTACATTCTGAGACAGTGTAATTCCCAAAACACACAGTGATGCAGGTGATCAGGGTGCTCTCGTCAGTCCCTCTGTAGAACATGGTGAGGATGGGAGGTGGGAGATGTGCCTTCTTCAGCCTTTGCAGAAAGTAGAGGCGCTGCTGGGCTTTCTTGGTTATGGAGCTGGTGTTGAGGGACCAGGAGAGGTTCTCCGTTAGGTGAACAAGGAATTTGGTACTCTTGGCAATCTCCACTGAAAAGCCGTCGATGTTCAGCAGATTGCAGTCCCTCTGTGTTCTTATGAAGTCAACAACCATCTCTTTAGTTTTGTCGACATTCAGAGACAGATTGTTGACTTTACACCAGGCTGTAAGCCGTCGATTTCTTCTTATTTCAAGATGTCATTATTATTATTTTGGTTAATGCAGATGGACAATACCTCTGAATTTTAAACATTTATCTTCTCACCAACTTAAGCAATTGTAGTAACCATGGCTTTTTGTAGTTGTTTTTACATGAACCACTGTTTGGGAAAGCACCTTAAAGTCTTAAAGATTAAAACATGTTTCTTCTGAAAAAGTAAGAGAATGATGGCTTGATATAAATGCTCTGCTATAATAATGTAATTTATGCATTTGTCAGTACAAGTCCATGGAAATGAATTCATTAATAAAATGGTGCCATCTCACACATTTTTGGTCCTCTACAATTAAAATTTTAGATTATTATTCAGACTTTTTCAAATTTGCTAGTCGTCTAGTCTTTCTGTAAATTGGAAGTTTGTAGTATTCCGTGCAATGTCAGAAAGTAATTTCAAAATATGCATAAGAGCAATAAGTGAAGACCAAGGCACTGTCATACTGATCCACATTTATTACAACATAACATGTATATACAGTAAAAGAGACAGTACAAACGGAAGGGTGCTGGTTTAGAAGCACTTCCTGTGGACAATGGAGGGGCCGGCCTCATCGTACTCCTGCTTGGTGATCCACATCTGCTGGAAGGTGGACAGGGAAGCCAGGATGGAGCCACCGATCCAGACGGAGTACTTACGCTCAGGGGGAGCAATGATCTGGAGGAAGAGAAGATTTGTTGATGTTAGCCTGATCTTCAAGTGCATTTTAGCATTAAAATCAACTGACAGGAAGGTACTAGTGTTTGTCTCAGAGGCTAGTGAGGAACAGGCATCACAGATCTTATTCCATTCATAAAGCTGCCTGGTCACTAATCTCTTTTATGCTAATAATGGTTAGAAACAACATATTTGGCTTGTGTCCATATTAATGAAAAATTATTTGGCAAGTTATATCCTATATTGTCAACTTTCTCTTACCTTAATCTTCATGGTGCTGGGGGCCAGAGCAGTGATCTCCTTCTGCATACGGTCAGCAATACCAGGGTACATGGTGGTACCACCAGACAGGACGTTGTTGGCATACAGGTCCTTGCGGATGTCAATATCGCACTTCATGATGCTGTTGTAAGCGGTCTCATGGATACCAGCAGACTCCATACCTGCAGTTTAAAAAGATTTCAGTTGGCAAAAAAGCAAAGGCACAACGCATGAGTATAGAATTGATGGATTATTAACTGCCTGTTCACTCTAAGATGGAAAAAATTGTCATTATCTTCATCTTTAGAAGGGGGACTCACCAATGAAGGAAGGCTGGAAGAGGGTCTCTGGGCAACGGAAACGCTCATTACCAATGGTGATGACCTGACCATCGGGAAGCTCATAGCTCTTCTCCAGGGAGGAGGAGGAAGCAGCGGTAGCCATCTCGTTCTCGAAGTCCAGAGCCACATAGCACAGCTTCTCCTTGATGTCACGCACGATCTCACGCTCAGCTAACAGGGACAAAATTTCAGAAAAATGATGAGTGAACCGAAGGTAGGGTACAACCTTGACAAAAATCTGTACTTGAGCAATATAACCAGGACATCCTTAACACTAGTTCTTTGGTTAGTTAGGTTCCTAAAGGCTGTTGTACAATTCTGCAAAGAATCTTCCATATTCTTCCAATTCTTCCAAAAGACATGATGGGTGAACCAAAGAATCCTACTCTAATCCTACATCTTACAGCAATATAACCAGAAAACTTAAGAAATAATTCTTCCTAAGCTTCCTAAACTTCCCATTAAATCAACAAACACTGGAGTTTACAGACTTTTTAGAGACTCTCTAAAGAGTGAGGTGAATTTAAAAGATTTGGCACCACAACGTACCAGTTGTGACAAAAGAGTAGCCTCTCTCAGTCAGGATCTTCATCAGGTAGTCAGTCAAGTCACGACCGGCCAGATCCAGACGCATGATGGCATGGGGGAGAGCATAACCCTCATAGATGGGCACGTTGTGGGTAACACCATCACCAGAGTCCAGCACAATACCTACAGGGAACAGATTTCAGCCACAAATACCATCTGTCACATCAAAGTCCCTCAGAGAATGTGGCACATCAGAAACGAGACATGCTGTTGACATCAGCGACCACAGGTGGAGCTTTTATTCCAGGATTAATGCTAATCCTTTAGAATGTACTGCTTGATTGTCTGGCTGTCTGTTAAACAATCCTCAGTGCATGCTTAATTGTTCTGAGTATCAAACAATATGTTCTCACTAGCAGCAGTACAATGAGAACTTACTGAACCCTCATTAATCACATCAATAATTATAAATACATTCATACAGAGTGTGTAAGTGCTAATACTGACCGGTGGTACGGCCGGAGGCGTACAGGGACAGGACAGCCTGGATGGCCACATACATGGCTGGGACGTTGAAGGTCTCAAACATGATCTAGAAATACAGATTAGAAATGTGTAAATCTCAGTGCAGCTAAATGAAACAGAGTAAAGTGTGGTCATGGAGATATGGATACCTGGGTCATCTTTTCCCTGTTGGCCTTGGGGTTGAGGGGGGCCTCAGTGAGCAGGGTGGGGTGCTCCTCGGGAGCCACACGGAGCTCATTGTAGAAGGTGTGGTGCCAGATCTGAAGGGAATTAACAAATAGGGTCCTACTCATGCAATCAAATATGTCATCACCTTTTAGGATACCCTAAATCTACAGATAAAGTGTATATGTTACTAGATAAGGTTGAGATCTGGTCACCCACCTTCTCCATATCGTCCCAGTTGGTAATGATGCCATGCTCGATGGGGTACTTGAGGGTCAGGATACCCCTCTTGCTCTGGGCCTCATCACCAACGTAGCTGTCCTTCTGACCCATACCTACCATCACACCCTGTAGGAGAAGGTAAGAGAATTCCATTTAAAGGTAATCAAGCAACCAAGGGTTGAAGATGAGAAGATTTATGAAGATATGGAGAAGATTTTGTTGAGGGAAGATGGCGTACCTGGTGGCGGGGCCTTCCAACAATGGAAGGGAAGACAGCACGGGGAGCGTCATCACCGGCAAATCCAGCCTTGACCAAGCCAGAGCCGTTGTCGCACACAAGGGCGGTAGTCTCGTCTTCGTCGCACATGGTTGGTTTCTGAGATGGTCTGCGGAGAAAAGAGATGATAGATTTATGACGGGGACAAATGCTTTCCCACTGGATATAATATCACTCTGCTAGGGGGAACAGGGGTTCAGTGAAGCCCAAATAAAGCTACAAAAATGCCACACCAGTCCGTCATGATGTGGTAAAGCAGGCAGAGCGGTACTGTTAGTGCTAGTGGAAACATATATGTCTTATATATTTAATACCTAGAGCAGGATATAACATAGGTGAGTTATACTCATATGTTTAACTACATTTTGGATTTGATTCATTCCGCATTGGGTTTCCATTAAACTTCAGATACACAAAATAATAATATGACTTATTTGATATTATCAGGTCATCAATCTACTTATGATGAAAAAAATCCTAAGAATAAATAGAACTAAGTCATTTGTTGACCCTTGTTTACCCCCCCAGAAAAAAGTGAAACTGTATCTCCATAGCCAAGCAGTTCAAGACTTTTAGTCTCTCACTATAAAGCCATAAATGCCACAATGTCTATTTTAAGGTCTATCCCTCTTGCTGTGTTAGGCCTATAGTGTTTCTTCTCTCCTGCTGCTTCCTATCTGAGCTTGCAGCTTGTTCAGCAGCTGTCATCACAGTTTAACACCTTGGTTTATGTCATGGCCTGTGTCCCCTCAATTCTGAATGGCTTCATTCATGACATGCTGTGCTCTACTAAGTAAATGACTCATGACAGCACAAATGATCTGTCTTTTATAATGGAAACCAATCAGTAGAAACTTTTAACAGCTTTGGAATTCTTCACAACTTGATTAAAATGCATTATATAGTAAGTAATTCCTGATGTTATTATTCCTACTCCATTATTAAGACATTAACATTTAAATTATTCAACAGACTGTGAATATATTATTGCCCATCATACCTTTTCTACAGAAAGCAACGAAATCTTGCACTTACCAAGTTGTGTCGCGGGACTGATGCTTCCACTGGGACAAAGTGCTGGGTGAGGCAGCTCCCCTTAAATAAGACTCAGGCAAAGGGGTCTGGGGTGGAGCGTCGAGTTTGGAGAAGCCCAAATAAGAGCTTTTGAAGGAAGAGTGCTGAGCCCTCCCCATCAGTCAATGTATCTATCTTGATCAAATGAAGCAACTGGATCCTTCCCAAATGGAGCAGCATTTCCTTGGAAATGCAGCTCTGCCGGGCATAAAACTACGATGGATGATAGATGTCAATTGCTTTAACTGCAAAAGTTTTAATGCTTGTTCTGTGGGTCAGTCTTGTGCTCTACAGAATATGTAGAATTATAGTGAAAGAATTATAATTGTAGTATATGTGTATTTTGCTTAATTGTAGTGTGAGAATTCCTGCTATTTCTTCTCATCTGAATTCTCATATCATGCATCTGGAACGTAATACATTCCAAAAAATTAAGTTGTTTCCTTTTTTTCTGAATCGTTCATTTAATAATGAAGTATGGTATTAGGTTTCAGGGTAACTGGGGGCACCTTGCGGGGAGCACTCAAAATGTTGGACGCTTGGCCTCCCACTGAGACGGGAAACTGTATATGTCAGTAAGTCGGCTGACTGGTATGTAGTCTGGAACCCCAAACGTGGATAACAGCTGGTTTGGAGGGGGGTAAATCCATTTGGCTGTCTTCTGCTTACCTGCTTACTGATTGGCTTGGCTGTATGGTAGCCAACCTCTGATTGGTCGAAATCTCTCCTTATAGGGTTATGGTGGGAAGCAGGTGTTGTAAGGGAGATACTGTAGAAGTGAGAGTGAGAGCAGGGCTCCTTATTTGTGTTGACCTTTACAGCCCCAATTAGCACAGGCCTCCGTGGTGCTACGCTACAAAAAAATGCTCACTGCATATCAAAATCTTGCCTCTAATGAGATTTTGGTTTAAACAAAAAAACTGGTGTGGCATTTAAATAATGGAAGATCCTGATTTGTTCTTGTGTTTGGTGCACATGTAGGAAGTGTAATGCATGATTATGATATTATTAACCATACAGTTCAATAATATAAGCCTGATGCTGCCTGATGAGTGTGTCTTCTTTTAGTAATAAGCTTAAGAGCTTCCTTTTCATGCAGTTGTTTTTACGCCTCTATGCGACTCATCATTCAGTGTTTTAATCCAATTTCCTATTTTTCATTTTTTTATTTCATTTCTTTTTTTTGTGATCAACAATCTGTATTACACTCACCTTGAAACACAGATCCTTTGTTTGAAGTAAACTTATATGGTCTACTTTTTGTTTAAGAAAAGTGCAATATAAATGAAGTTGGTTCTTTTTTAATTCACTTGCCCCCTCTCAGTAATCGCTTTATCCTGATCAGGGTTGCAGTGGATCCAGGAATACACCATACATGGGACACCGGTTCATCGTAAGGCATGATGCACACACACACATACACACACACGTTCACAACTAGGGGTGATTTACTTAGCCTGTCCACTTATTGGCATGTTTTCTGAAGCTAGGAGGAAGAAAGGAGAACCAGAAGGAAACCCAGGAAGATATGGGGAGAGGCTGAACAGAAACTCCATGTGGACAGTAACCTGATCTCAGGATCAAACCGGGGACCCTGGAGCTATGAGATGGCAGTGCTGCATACTGTCATGCTGCACCTCTGTGCTGCTCATTGCTCATGCTTCTTTTTCTTTTTCTTCTACTTCTTCTTCTTCTTCTTTTCTTATAGCACCAAACTTTCGAGCTATCAGGACTAGCAGGGTCACAGTCTATTTACTCACATGCCACTAAAATACAACTAGGTCTGAACTACACATAGCTTAAAATATTAAAGTGTAAAGTGGGGTTTAAGCAAAAGTATTTTTCCCCCCAACCAATGTTAATCACAGATTTCCACAACCATAAGTATTGGCACCCGAAAGTACTTAGCCACTTGATAGTAATTAGTAATCAATGATCAAGCAATTACATAGTAATTATTTGAAGTATCCTAGCAACTACCTAGCAACAGCTTAGTAACAATGTAGTAACTGGGGTGTATTGCTTCTGCTGCACAAGGCTTCTGCATTTCCTTTTATGATGATGCTAATGATGATGATGATAATAATAATAATAATAATAATAATAATAATAATAATAATAATAATCGGTAAGACAGGGACATAAGGGTTTTATGTTTAACTCATTTGACTGGGATGTTGGCTTTAGAAGCAGAGATATGGGAGGGAATAGAGATTATAGGATAGATAGACGGAATAGAGATTGTAGGATAGACAGACAGAATAGAGATGATAGGCTCTAACAAACAGACAGACGTCTCAACAAATAGCAGACTGATATCTCCAGGATGTCACAGACCTCTGCAAGAGAATAACACGGCAAATAAATTTTAAGCATGCCAGGGACAGACACACTACACGGTCGGTTTAATCCATAACACATCCACAACTGAGGTATTTCTTTGTGGTAAAATAACCCTAATGTAGCCTGAGTAGTATTACATAAGAGTTTGGCCATTATTTTCTACATGATAGCCAAACAAGGTTTTAGTTACTAGACTCTTTTAAATGTTTATCTACTTGGCTAATCACTGGTCATAAAATCAGGGCTTATAACTTTGGATTTATGGATGAATTATATAGAATAAAACTCCTAATACAACCAAGAAACTGATTAATGATTCAACTTCTTTCTTAGTACTGGTTAAATGTTATACAGTACCAAGCCAATTTAGACCCAATGTGTCTATACAGTTCAGGGTTGCCAGATTTGCGTAAAACACCCCGGAATTACAAATACTTTATTTGGTTAATTCGAAAATGATGATTATCATCAGAAAGCACTATAATATTTAAGCACCGCACAAATATTGAGAGATAATCACTAGACTACTAGTATGCGTGCGAACGTGCATGTGTGTGTGTTTTAATGTACGCCCGAACAAGAAAATTCTCTAAAAACGTGAAAAATTCAGACCTGGCAACACAGTCGCCTATACGCCAACAAGTTTCATCTGCTGCCTTATGATTGGTCAATAGAGTCCCCTCATTCTGTGCTGCCATTGGTTAATAATTCATACACCCACAAGAATACCCATTTCTAGACAGCATTCAATTGGCAGCCCGTATGTGAGAGTGAAGCAACAACCAATCATAGCTCAGAAGGCGGGATTTGTGTATAAAAAAATAATGTTGCGAGTGTTACGTCATTCCTGCGACGGTAAGGACATGACGAATCCACGCGCCAGATTGCAAGTTGTGTTTTTATTACGCCACGTTTCCGTACCATACTAATTTAAGTTTATAGCTGCGATGTTTTTGACGTTCGTGTATTTTGCTGGCTCCCTGGCGGAATCACGGTTAATATGTTAGAGTAAAAGTTTTATTTCCGCCACTTTGTTTTGAAAGGGACGTGAGCGAGATATGTGTCCTGTAGCGCAGAATAATGAGTTGTTCTCTTCCTAACTCTCCGGAGGGAAATGAAGACCATGTAGTGCAGCAGGAGAATGAGCTGGAGGCTCTGGCTTCGATATTCGGGGATGACTTTCGGGACATCCGGACTGAACATCCGTGGAAGGTGCAGCAAAGTAGCAGGGTGATGACGTCACACACCTAAGCAGATTGCAGGAGCAGGAGGAAATTCCAGCTGGCTCCATCTTTCAGAGAGATAGAGAGATGGAGATAGATGGATATATAGAGAGAGAGACGGATAGAGAGAGATAGAGATAGATAGATAGGTAGACAGATGGACAGTCAGTTCCTGTATTACAGCAGCACAAAGTACAGTAAAGTATAATAATCAATAAGCAAGAGCAAACTGTTATATACATTATTGCACAGGTGCAACTAGAGGTTTGATTTATGCAATAAGGATATAGAACAAAACTACCATGGAAAGTCAGTGTTCAAGTACACTATATTGCCAAACATATTCTTTCACCTGCCTTCACATGCATTTGAACTTGAGTGACATCTCATTCTTAATCCATAGGGTTTAATATGATGCAGCTATAACAGCTTCAACTCTTCTGGGAAGGCTTTCCACAGGTGTAGGAGTGTGTTTATGGGAAATTTTTACCATTCTTGTGACCAGAAGTGCATTTGTGAGTTCATACACTGATGTTGGACGAGAAGGCCTGACTCGCTGTTTCTGCTGTAATTCATCCCACAGATGTTCTGTTGGGTTGAGGTCAGAACTCTGTGCAGGCCAGTCAAGTAGTTCCACTCCAAACTCACTCATCCATGTCTTTATGGACCTTGCTTTGTGCACTGGTGTGCAGTCATGTTGGAACAGGAAGGGGCCATAACCAAACTGTTCACATAAAGTTGGTAGCATGAAATTGTCCAGAATCTCTTGGTGTGCTGAAGCATTAAGAGTTCCTTTCACTGGAAGTAAGGGGCCGAGACCAAATCCTGAAAAACAACCCCACACCATAATCCCCCCTCCACCAAACTCGCCAAAAAAAGTACCGTTCTCCTGGCAACCACCAAACCCAGACTTATCCATCAGATGTTGAAGCGTGATTTGTCACTCCAGAGAACATGTCTCCACTGCTCTAGATTCCAGTGGCATTGTGCTTTACCCCACAGCATCTGACACTTTGCATTGCACTTGGTGATGTAAGGCTTGGATGCAGCTGTTTGCATATCCATTCCATGAAGCTCTCTACACAATGTTCTTGATCTAATCTGAAGGCCACATGAAATTTGGAGGTCTGTAGCGACTCTGCAGAAAGTTCCTCTGTGCACTATGTGCCTCAGCATCCTCTGACCCCGCTCTGTCATTTTACATGGCCTACCACTTCATGGCTGAGTTGCTGTGATTTCCAAACGCTTCCACTTTGTTATAATTCCACTGACTGTGGATTATTTATTAGCAAGGAAATCATACTTTTGGCATAGATTCAGAGGCAAAGCGGCAGTGCAGTATAGCATATGAGTGGAGCGATATGCATACTCATAGCGATATGAGTAGAGAGATGTCCAGCAGTGTTCAGTGAGCCTATCCTCTTCAATGTTCTGGCACAGTGAAGAGGTCTCGTACAGCGTGATCGCTGTTGGTACAAATGATCGCCTGTACTGTTCCTTGCTCCAGCGGAGCTGAACGAATTGCTGAAAATGCTCCGTTGTCTGACCAGCAGGTCATGGATGGGATGGGATGTCTTGTCTGAAATAGCAGTGATAAGATCCACAGATCCACAGTCAAGCCATTATATTATAAGGCGAAGGTTCTGTGTGCTCCCTGGTTCTGGATTACCCCATGTCCTGCAAATTTGCGTCTTTTCCCTGCTCTGACACACCCACTAACACACCCACTAACTCAAGAAGAGTTTTTCAGTGAGGGAAAACAATCAGATGTGCAGGAGTGTGTTTTAACTGTCTAGATCCGACACCAGGTTGCCAGATGCAGTCAGTTTGATTTCCAACAAGTACATTCACTCAAATATATAAACCTACTCAACTGGACATTTGTAGAATGTAAATCTTTTACCTCAGAAGGTGCTTGTGCTGTTCCATTAATAAGATTTTTTTTAGAATCAATTAAATTTGGAAAGGTACATCACTGGTACTTAACTTCTCAGTATTGACCTTAATTTGTTTTATTTCTAATAATGTGCATGGTATTCACCTTCCCAGGTGAAAGATACCACTCCATTGTAAAAGAAAAGAACATTTAAATACCTTTATTGTCAGTTTCCACCAAAATTACCACTTTTTTGTTCCCAAATTCAGATTAAGCGTCCTCCTGAAGTCTACCTGTACCTGCGGCCCAAAGGTTTGAGCCATGGCCAGGAGTGTTACGTGACAGTGGACTTGCAGGTCAAATGTCCACCGACGTATCCTGATGTGTAAGTTCGCATGCACCCTGTTTCTAGTGCAAAGCAGCTTCACAGTGCAAATGCATAAAAAGTATATATGTAACTATTTCTTTTGCTTTCTGGATATTTACTTGTACGTGTATGTTCATGCCAGTTTTCTGATATACAGTACAGGCCAAAAGTTTGGACACACCATCTCATTCAATGTGTTTTCTTTATTTTCATGACTATTTACATTGTAGATTCTCACTGAAGGCATCAAAACTATGAAT
>JAOVYV010000002.1:5888889-5900554 GCA_025674545.1 Hassar affinis | reverse complement strand
TTTCCCATCACCAATTCACCTACCTGCATGTCTTTGGACTGTGGGAGGAAACCGGAGTACCCGGAGGAAGCCCACGCAAACACAGGGAGAAACTCCACACAGAAATTTCCCAGGTCGCCCCACCTGGGGATCGAACCCGGGTCCTCCTTGCTGTGAGGCGACAGTGCTATCCACTGCGCCACCGTGCCGCCCCCTGCTCTCAAAGTCTTTTTTGATATCTTCACCCCTGTCCTATGAAGCTTGTTGGTGATGTCACTAACTGTTGTTTTTTGGGCTTTTCTTCACAGCCCTCATGGTGTTTCTCTTATCAGTTCAATTCATTTTTATTTATAAAGTGCTTTTAACAATGGACATTGTCCCAAAGCAGTTTTACAAAGACATAAAATCCATACATACATTTTAAATGTATACATTTTCCATAAGGAACAAGCTCAGGGTTATGGTGGCAAGGAAAAACTCCCTGAAATGACAACAGGAAGAAAACTTTACAGGAACCAGACTCAAAAGGGAATCCATCCTCATTTAGGTGACTCTGGATATTGCAATAATAAAAAACTCCTTCTATGACTGTGTGCTATATAGTAAAGAACTGCACTTGTAACCAGTAAATTCATTAAAGATTTAACATGAAGTCTGTTTTGTTGATGATCAACTGTTCACCGATGGAGACTTGACTGACTGTAAAACTGGTGAGTACAGTCCTAGCCTTTGTAGGAAAGCTGTTTATTTATGTCAGTTTCAGTCCAATGTCAAATTTACATTTACATTTATGGCATTTAGCAGACGCTCTTATCCAGAGTGACTTACAAAAGTGCTTAGTCATTAACTTGGAATATCCAAAGCTAGTGTTGTTAGACCAGAATTCATGTATTTTGAGCTATGATACTGCTAGAAGTTAGCCATACAACATCTAATACAAACAAACAAGTCCTGTATGTGGTTTTAAGAAAATAGAGCTACTGTGGACTGCTACACAATGGACATAATGATGTGATGGATAAACTATAGTTACAGCATGTTATTGACAGAGTCAACATATACACTTACTGTATCCTGTAAATCTGGTACTGCATAGGTCATAGCATGCTGTAACACAATAGCATAGCATGCCATTGTGCTTGTCAAACCCTGCATTTATTTGTAAAAATCTGAGGCATACTTTCCAATTGGTGTCATATGCTGTCCATCTGTGTGTGTGTGTGTGTATGAGAGAGAGGGGGTGGGGTGGTGGGAAGATTGAGTAAACACAGGGCTACATGACTCTTAGTTTTCTATGAGTATTAATAAGGGGGTATTTGTAAAGGTGTGGTCCAAGGACTATAAAGAAACTGTAATGATTGATGATTTATTGATTAAAATTATTTTTTTGTAATTATCTTTTTTAAATTGCATTTGGTATTCAGTTTTTTGTAGTTAACATATAATATATAACATATATAACATAGCACAAAAAGTAAGGAAATCTGTGTTATATGTATATATATATGTCCAGGCTGTTCTCGTCCCTAGTTCCCCGATGGTGGAACAGGATGCTGACCACTACCAGAGCAGGGGCGTCCCTCGCTATTTTAAAAAAACTCCTGAAGACTGAGCACTTGCTCTCCTAACACCTCTAACAAACTAACCACTCTAACCACTTTTTCCTCCTTCTAATCCCTTCCTACTCTAAACTACTCTAGGCCTTCCTCTGGCCCTAGTTATGTGTACCATAAATCTATGTGTTTCAATTACTCTTGTACGTCACTTTGGACAAGCGTCAGCTAAATGCTATGTAATGTAATGTACACGTGTGTGTGTGTATTGAGTTCATTGTGTTCAGCGTCCACGTGTCAAGAACAGTGTGCAAAAAGCTTCATGGAATGGGTTTCCATGGCTGAGCAGCTGCATCCAAGCCTTACATCACCAAGCGCAATGTAGAGCATCGGATGCAGTGGTGTCAAGCATGTCTCCACTGGACTCTAGAGCAGTGGAGATGTTTTCTTTGGAGTGACAACAGGTGGGCCGACATCATATTAAACCCAATGGATTAAGAATTAGATGGCAGTCAAGTTCATATGTGTGTGAAGGCAGATGATTGAATACTTTTGGCTGTACTTCAGTCTCTGTCTGCCTGGATATGAACATCTCACCTTATTCTATTGATATTCATGCCCCCCTCCTACAGGCTGTGCAAGTCCTGTGTCACTGAACTGGGGCAGCATTTTCTCAGACCCCAGGTTCAACACACAATGGCCCTCTGCAGTTCACCTACAGGGAGGAAGTGGGACTAGATGATGCCATGCTATATTTTCTTCATTGGGCCCACTCTCCTCTATACAAGGATGTAATAGTTATGTTCTTTGATTTTTACAGTGCCTTTAATACCATTCAGCCCCTCCGACTGACAGACAAGCTGGGAAGGATGCAAGTCGATCCACACCTGGTCTCCTGGATTACTGACTGCCACATTGGCAGACCTCAGTATGTCAGACTGAAGGACTGTACATCAGAGACTGTGGTTAGCAGCACAGGAGCACCACAGGAGCACCACAGGGGACTGTAGCTTCCCCTTTCCTCTTTACACTGTACACCTCAGAATTTAAGAACAACTCTGAGACGTGCCACATGCAGAAGTTTTGGATGATACTGCCATTATCTCATGTGTAAGGGGAGGGCAGGAGGAAGAGTATAGAAACCTGGCGAAGGCATGGTTTGTGGCATGGTACCATAGGAACAACCCGAACACTTCCAAGACTAAAAGACTAAAGAGATGGTGGTTGATTTTCACAGGGCTAGGCCAGTCACACTACCTATCTCTTTTGAGATTTTTGTTTGGCCAACAACGACATCCTGTACAGAAAAGGGCAAAGCCAGTTCTATTTTCTGAAGAGGGCACCCACTGTACACCACCATCATGGAAAAGTGAAGCAAGTTCAGTGGCAGGTTGCTGTCACAGAGCTATTCAACAGACAGACTCAGGAGATCCTTTGTCCTAAGAGCCATTAGGCCATTGGACCTGAAGAAGGAAGAGGACAGATGAGGACCAAATCTCTGTTTATTCTAAATCATACATTTATTTTATTTATACGCACATATGGACACTTTACTGTACATCTTGCACATCTGCATATCTAGACACCCTAATGAAACACTTTATTAAATTACCAGTATTTGTACATATTGCTGCTACCTGTGTCTCCTTGCACAATTATTATTACTGCACTGCCTTTCGTAATGCACACTTGTATATATGCTTTATATACCTTTCTGCCTCCTTGGAATAAGTGAGATAGATCTATTTATATTTAGCAGTACATTGGGAGTTAATAATTCTGCTGAGCCTGTACTTCTTCTATCTATCTATCTATCTATCTATCTATCTATCTATCTATCTATCTATCTGCCTATCTATCTGCCTATCTATCTATCTATCTATCTATCTATCTATCTATCTATCTATCTATCTATCTATCTAGCTAGCTATCTGACAGCTCGTCCAGCTGGTCACAAAAGAGCCCTGACAAATATGTATAAATATGTAAAACGTACACGATTCCACAATAAGAAAGACATGGGGCAAAATAGTATCAATGGGAAAGTTGCAAGGTACAAAGCACTGCTGACAGAAAAGAACAACAAAAACATCTAGATGACCCACAAGACTTTTTGGAAAATATTCTGTGGAGTGATGAGTCAAAGATGGAACATTTTGGAAGATTTGGAACATTTTACATCTGGTGTAAATCTAACACTGGTGTAAATCTAACACTGAATTCCACCATCCAAGAACATCATACCCACAGCCAAATTTGATGGTGGTAGAGTAAGGGTTGCTTCAGAGAGTTGCTTGGACAACTGGTCATAATTGATGGAACCATGAATTTTGCTCTTTATCAGAAAAAACTGAAGGAGAATGTCCGCCCATCAGTTTGTAACCTAAAGCTCAAGTGCAATTGGGTTATGCAGCAGGACAATGATCCAAAGCACACAAGCAATGAATGGCTCAAAAGAAATGAATTGAAGGTTTTGGAGTGGCCGAGTCAAAGTCCTGACTTGAATCCCAGATACTGTGAGATGCTGTGGCAAGACCTTAAACAAAGATTTCTCCACAGTCAGTGGAGCATCTTATCGCAAACATTTCTTTTGTTGCAACTGCATTTGAGTTTCGCATGTACTCTGTGTGTCTACATGAATCAACCTTACTTTCCAAAAACAGCTGGTAGGTGTGAATGAGTATGTGAATGTATGTACAAGGTGCTCTATGATGTACTGGCCTCACATCCATAGTGCAATCTGCCCAATTTTCAGAGCTAGGCTCCAGATCCCCCTCTATCCTGACCAGGCTGAAGTGGTGACTGAATGAATGAATAGATTGAGTAATGAGAATAGGTATTAGTGTCAATCCCAATTCTAAGGTCACATCTTTTCTTATGACTTCAGTGTGAGTTGTTGCTAAATTTCCAGTGTGAGACCATGTTGGTTTAGTTTCTTCCCATAACTGCCTTGTACTTGGTTTCAATAGCACTCCAAAAAGCATGTTTAGCTTTATCTCCTTTAGTTCTTCCTAAAAATATCTCCTTTGTTTCCAGTGAAATTGAGTCATCTATCAAAAAACATAAAAAAATATCTGGGTTCCACTTATGAGCATGGAATTCTTCTGCACTACTTAAAAACAGAAAAAAACTGTGCAAATTTAGCTGCTTAGAAGCAGTGTCTCTTACATGCCTTTGGCCATTTTGTTATAAATAAAGTTTTTTCCTAAAATAATGATGCTCCAAGAAACCTCTATGACTCAGGAAAGGTTTTAGGCTCCATGTGCTGGAGGTTTAATAAAATCCTAGAGCAGAATCTAAAGACAATATCAAGAAACAGGCAGAGGGTCAAACATAGATAATCCACAAAGTAAACAAGGCCATAGGAGGACCGAAAAACATGGCAGAGATGAAATACATGAAAGGCAATCGTGTTTGAAACAATGGCTCACAACTTACACAACAGGAAATATTTGCAAGACTTCACAACATGA
Organism: Hassar affinis; assembly: GCA_025674545.1. Lineage (NCBI taxonomy): Eukaryota > Metazoa > Chordata > Actinopteri > Siluriformes > Doradidae > Hassar > Hassar affinis. The sequence continues at coordinate 5,895,549 of JAOVYV010000002.1, read as the reverse complement.
CTGTGAATGTGATAGTCCTTATAAGGTATATGAACAGGAAGTAATCAGAGGGAGGAAGTAAAAATGAGGCAGTTAGTAATCAGAGGAGGGGACCCTCGGCTGACATTATGATGCGAGCTAATGTGACAGATTCAACCATGGACGGCACCCAAATTCAAAACACCCCATGACCACCCTGGGTCAAGGAGCAGGTCAGTCTGGATCTTCTGGTGAAAGTCATTAAAAACAAGTGGTCCAGAATGCAATCCATGATCCAGGAACCGTGCCCCTCCTAGTCCATGACATATAACATCTCATTGCCTTCTACCCTGGAATCAAAGATTATTCTGGTACCTTGGAACTCCCTGGGATCTCCAGTGGTGGAGGTAGCTCAACTCCAGTGATCTGGGTTTGAGAAGATGGAGAACCAAGTCTGAGTAATGAAACATCTAATGTGGGTGCTAAGTGGTATGTGACTCTGAAGTGACCTATGAATGTGGATTCATGACAGAAGTTTGAACTGGAGATCCCTGGTGGAAAGCCATACCACCTTGTGGAGATGAAATTGATATTATGGTTTGTAATGGCTGTCAACTTGGGTTTTCTTTTTGCAGATGGCTCTTTACACTTGAATATTTTGTTCAATCAATCCAAGGTAGCAGGTCCAATCAAGTTATTTTTTGGCTGCAAAAGGAAATCTGAGATTCAGATTTCTTCGGATAAATATTCAATCTATCTATTAGACTGTGGATGATAACCAGTGGATATACCAGTGTGCTTTGTGTCAGAGGGATCTAAAGACATGTGACATGAATTGGATTCTATTAGAGACTATGTCCTCAGAAAAGCGCATAGTGTCTAATACTTCACTGAATGTGACCTCAGCTGTTTCTATGGCTGTAAGGAATTTACATAATGGAATTAATTGGCATGCTTTACAGAAGAATTCTGTGATTAACAGGATGGTGGTGAACCCCTTGAAGATTTGGACATTTGTGATTAGTTGGACAGAAATATAGAATCAGTAGCAATAAGACCCATAGGTAAGTGTCTAGTAGCTCTTGATTGTGGACAGATATTATAAGGTTGGACATACTTGTTGATTTCTCATGCGAGTGAAGTCCACTAGAATTTGTTGCTGACTCATGAAATAGTTCATTGACTAATTAAATAGTCAGTGGGTGCACCACTCCTCTAAATAGGGTATGGGAGCAGCTACTGGCCTGAAGCCTTTTAAAATTGTCAGTATAAGTAAGTTAGCACACCCCAGAAACCAATGTATCTCCTTCATGAGCTGGGGCTGGGGTCATGTTTTACTGCCTCCACCTTCAGCTGGTCCGTTTTCAATTATGGAGGTAAACCAGTAAGTGTACAGAACTGATAATTCTGATTCTAAAGTGTTTCTGATCAGATAATTCTCAAGAAATTTTTGAAGCACTTTGTGGAACATGTTCTTCTGAGGATAAGAAGATCAACATCTCATCAATATAGACAATTAAAAATGATTGAGAAACTTTATTTGCAAGAGTACTTCATTTACAAATGTTTGAAACACTGAAGGAGAATTAACTAATATTTTGCCTCCTTCTCTAATAGATATCAGATTAGAAGCACTACACAGAGATCTGATACATGAGGTAATACAAGAGGTTTCCTGCTGCAATGAGTGCTGGAAATTATTTGCTGGAAAAATGTGAAAAAACACCAGGAAATACATACTGGGATGGTACTTTTCTTTCTTTCAACATTAATGTGTGAGGTTGGTTAACCCGAATGGATTGGCCTCCCTGAGCATAGAGCATGGATCAGGTACAGAAATGTAACCTTTTACATGTCAATGTCCAACTTTCATAGTTTAAGCTCAGGAAGGCCTGGCTTGGAATATGTACCTAAAAGAGATACTTGGACTCCTAGCATTTATCAGGTGATCCATGTGTAGAACCTCAAGGAATGAGGAGTTGGGAAGCAGGCTTGGGATAACTCAACAAAAGGGTATTTTTATTCATAAAAGTAAACTTTCTCTTTTCAGCATGTATAACAATCTCGGCACATACTTGGCTCTGAGTCTCAGCTCACTCTCTTGTCACAGCTCTCCCTCTAGCGCTCTCCAGCTCTCACTGTTAAGCTCTTGCTCACTGCACACACGCACACCAGAAAAATCAGTTAATACATAAGAAGCAGGTGTGAGTACTTGCCTCATCTGCAGCTTCCGGCCTTGCCTCCTGCTGTCAGATCAGCACAACCTGATCACCTGCTCATGCACAATCTGCCACATACCCCCACTGCCCAAATCAGGTCAGGGAACTGTACGGCTTGCAATGCATGCGACCACACTTCTTCAGGTTAGCTGCGAGTCCCACTTGCTTCAATGATTTCTGGTTGGCTTGGAGATGTCAAATGTGCCACGGCCAATCATTACTGAAAATGAAGATGTCATCTAAATGGGCCACAGCATATGCAGTATGAGGATGCGATACCCTGTCTGTCAATTACTGAAGTGTCACTGGAGCCCTGAATAGCCCGAATGGAAGTGTCACAAATTGGTGCCATCTGAACTGTGTGGAAAATGCTGTTTTTTCACAGGACATGGGTGCCATCTACCAAAATCCCTTAGTCCAGTGTCAAAAAAAAAGAGCTGCGCCTAACTGATCAAGCAGTTTGTCAACTGACTTTGTGATAGTCTACACAGAAGCATACCAACCCATCTGATTTGGGAACCAAAACAATGGGATGGGACCACTCATTGTGCAGCTCCTCAATTACTCCCAAATTGAGCATGCCTTAAGTTCTTCCCTGACCACCTTGTTTTTATGTTCGAGGAGATGATAGGGGCAACTACAAACCACAACCCCTGGGAGCATCTCGAAGTGGTGCTCTATGAGGTCGGTGCACCTGGGCAGAGCTGAGAACACATCTGAATTGTCTCTTTGGAGTTTAGCTACATCAATGACCTGGGAGGGGGGAGGCGGCTCTCATTTAGGACTGGAAAAATCATTAGCCAATTTAGAATATGGTTCGGGCCCCAGCTCATCCCTCTTGGGAACTACCGTCATCAGTGCCACTGGTTCTGTCTCCCTCCATGGTTTTAGGAAGTTGATATGGTAAATGTCCCATGACACCCACCCTTCTGTCCATCCATGCATAATACCTAATAGTCAACACCCCATACTCTCTGTGTGACCTCAAAAGGCCCTTGCCACTTTTAGAGTAATTTAGAGCTCAACCTGGGAAGTAAAATGAGAACCTGGTATGAAGCCTGGCAGCTGAGTATCCCTGTTATGCAACCAGGATTGCCTTTCTTGAGCATGTAACAAATTGGGTGTTAGTGCACCCAAAGTGTGGAGTTTTGTTCCCAGGTTGAGGACATATTGAATTTCATTTTAACTGGTTGAAGGTCCTGCTTCCCAGTTTTCTAAAAATTATCTAATATTCCCAGAGGTTTACACCCATAAAGCTTGTTTGATCATTGTGAACAAAGCATATTTTTGAGTATTCTATTAAGCCACTCAATAAGCCCATCTGTTTGTAAATGATAGTCCCTAGTGTGAAACAATTTAAAGCCCATGGGCTGGTAAAGTTTGTGTAGTGTTTGTGACATGAATGTTGTGGAATGGAATGGCCCAGTGAGCCTCTGCATCTCAGCTCACTCTCTCATCACAGCTCTCCCTCCAGTTCTCTTCAGCTCTCCCTGTTAAGCCCTCACTTACTGCACGTACACACACACACACACAAGGGAGAAATCAGTTCATTTATAAGGGGCAGGTGTGAGCGCTCACCTCATCTGCCACTCCCAGCCTCATCACCTGCTACAAGATCAATGCCTGATTATACACCACACCATGCAAATACCAAGTTTAATCCATTGGCTTAAGGGCAACTGATCTTCATTATATGCTAATTCAGATTCCTATGATTTACTGATTAAACCATATTAAAATATCAAAAGTTTGTGTTTATGAAATAAGTTAATGTGCACATGAAAGTACCTAAGACCACCCATAATTTCTGTATGGTTCCACTCATATCGGTTGCATGATTTTAGTTAAATAGCTTATGTAGGAACTACAATGCATGAATTTGTTTATTAATTAACTTACAGTGTGCATACAATATCAACAATAAGCTGGACAATAGTAATGGACATTACAGCTTACTTTACTAATTTAGTTGTTTTATGTTCTTTCAAATTGTTAATACAGAATATTCAGATATTTGAAGTTTTTATCTGCTTAATTCCAAACCCAGAAGTATCCATGTTACAAATTTGACCCCTACCGCAGTTATAGTAACACATACTTTTGCGGTTTCGTCCTGTCACTTTGTCTATATAACAACCAATTTTTATATCCAAGGGAGAATTTTCACTTATGTGATAATAACAGTTTAGCTAAAACCACTCTTGCAATACACAATTGCTAATAATAGACACTGCATTGTCATTGGCAGTTATGTTACAAGTCAAAGAGACTAGTGTTATGTGAGACATTCAGTTGGGTCTGCAGTTATTAATTAAATAAAATTTCCACTCAAAATATTGGAGATACTATTATGTATTATTTTATTAATAGGAAGTAAGGGTTCTTAAAAGCAACCCATAATAGGAATCTCCAGAAATAGCTATTGGAATTATGTGGTCACGTGGACCCAAAAATCAAGTTCTTAGTCATGCCCTCAATCCTGCTGCAAAATATTTAATTGGGGCTTTTTTGCAGTTTGTGGTTGAAGAACTTTACCAGGTAGCTAATACCAGGATATTCTATCCTCAAACTGGTTGCAAGATGACAACCCCAAACATGCATCCAAGTTGACACATAAACGAGTACACAAAAGGAATACAAACTCAGTGTTTCACAATGGCCAACTCTGTATTTGAGCTCCTGTGGTCTGAGTTTAACAGAACAGCCAAGATAAGCAAACTTAAGAATATAAAGCAGCTTGAAATGTTCTGTATGGTAAATGTGGTAAATGGCATAAGTATACACACATGCACAAACAGATGTTTATGGAAAATAAAGAAGTAAGAACACAGAAGTAAGTAAGAACACAAAGCTATAAAATGTATTCCTTTCATATAAAGAGATTTTACAGTTACAGTGGATGAGGAAATATGTCTGTACCAATCTTACTTTGATTTACTTGCTAACATGGCTTTTGGGTGTTTCTTCTAGGTTTCTGTCTTTCTTCCTCTGAAAATGGACACTGCACTATGCCCAAATCTGATGTGGTGTAATGAAAAGCACGTTTTGGGGGATGTGACTGAGACCGGACCTAAGGCAGACATATTGTCCACGTATCCTCGAATGACCCTGTCGGGTTTATGTTATTGTTTAAGCCCATCCCAGCCCTTGGATCATATTTCTGTTGCTTGTGCCAAGACAAACAATCCTACTTACCTCTCAATCTCTGCTCCATTTCTCCCTCTCTCTTTCTCTTTGCATGATTTCAATAAAGCCTGTTTATGTAGACCAATTTAGTAATTATAACACTATAATAATAATGCTGAACACTGGGATCTGTAAACACTCAAATGGGAAATGAGGGCAAATTGACATCCCTTCATTTTGCCTGCCCTATACTTTCCAAGTCACCCAAAACGGAAACCTTACACATGAATTGCCACACTCCCCTCACCACCCTCCTCCCTTTGCATGTCCTCTTATTTGTTCAGCGTGGAAGCACAACTCTGTTTTCCTTGGGCTTGGACTGTACTATTAAAAAAAAAACCATTTTCATGCAATGGGCTTTCATGCAATTTTAAAACAATACATTTGGAGTGCATTTAGGTCTGACTTTCCTTGACAGACTAATACAGCATGATTAGGGAAACTGGAAGCAAGCCAGAAAAACAATCCACTCTGACTCCCTGAACAGTCCACTGTTTCATTTCCTTGTCTTTGGCACAAAATAAAATGATCCCTTTCCAGAAGGAGGAATATTAGAGGAATGCTGTTAAGCCAACATTTTCTTCTGCCAGTTACAGATGGTTTTAGCAGCTTAAAACAAAGCACTAAACATTATCACCTTATATGCAAAATATACTCCTCCTGAAACTACCATTAAGTGCTAATTTGGTACTTCAGTGTGAGACAATGTGATGTGGCTGATGTGATGGGTACCACCCCATTACTCCCCCCGTTAATTATTTTCCAATAACAGTGTATCCAGAAGTATTTTATTCATCTTAAACCACAACATTTTTACTAACAATCCCAAATGTATTTATTAAATAAAAAATTACACATCATTTTTCCTGTTCCTACTCTTGCCAGCCCCTATGCCACCACCACTGCTTCGAGCTTCCTTCACCACTATGCACTGCTGAGGATAGTAGATCATGGATAGCATAAAGATTGCATACTTCACTATTGGGACCTTCAGGAGTGCAGAAAAATGTTCAGCTTATCATCCATAGATTGTGAGCTAGAATTCCAATGATCAAACAGCTATCCATGGCTGGGAGCCAAAGGAGCAAAATTAGTCTTCCAATATTAGGCATCTGTGTGCTCATGTATGCAGAAGAGGGCAAATAGCACTTTAGTCTTAGTGAGTTACACTGCCCTGTGATGCAATAGGAGCAGCAGTTTGCTTCAGTTTGTAGAGAATGTATCATTTTAGTGTGGGAGGTTTCATGGCTAAATTGGACCAGCCTGGTGGCCAATCTTCATTAATTGCACATTGCAC
>JAOVYV010000002.1:5558081-5577217 GCA_025674545.1 Hassar affinis | reverse complement strand
GTGCAATTATGACAGGAATAAACATGTTGCATGGTTAAATACTTTACAATATTCAATATTTACAATGTCCTGTGACGCAGTGTACAGTTAGTCCAGTGTGTGCAATATGGGCAATAGTTGTCCTGATGTAATGGGTGTAGTGGATAGTTAACAGATCTGAGGAGTTCAGTGGTGTGACAGATGATGGGAAAAAAAATTAGCTGTATTATTACAGCTGTATTAGCTGTATTATTATGTCATCAGTTAGGGGGGGCAGTCATGGCCTTGTGGTTAGGGTATCTGCCCTGTGCTCGGAAGATCCGGGGTTCGATTCCCATGGTCGACAGAACTTGGCTGAAGTGCCCTTGAGCAAGGCACCTAACCCCCCATGGCTCTCTGGGCACTGTGGCTAGGGCTCCCCACTGCTCCGGGCATGTGTGTTCACTGCCCCCTAGTGTGTCTTCATTAGTGTATCTTACTGCACAGATCGGTTAAATGCGGAGGTTCAATTTCGCTGTGTGCAAGCACAGTCACAAAAATGTGTCACCTTTAAGTAATTAATGAATTAATTAATGAATTAATTAAGTTCCTGACAAAGCTAGAAAGATGAACGTATAATAGTTCTGTGAAGAAAAAAAATAATTTCAAAACAAATTCAGTTCTTTTTAAATTTCATAAGCAAAGGCGAATATTGTGGGAGTATTTATAATGTTCACTGGAATGAGCTATGTAGCTATTATGGCCTTCTTTCTTTATCACTCCATCATAACCCAAAGTGTTGAAAGTGCTTTTAACAGAAATTGCTCGCTAACAGAAATAAAGAATTTATCTGAATTTCTTTCCAAATGAACTAAAGATCGCTGTCACACAAGACTTGTGAGCTCACAATTTCATTGAAAAATTCGATGTTTGATTTGTGAAACCACGTAAGGACGGAGATCTGAGCCTAGAAAATGTTTTCCTAAATGTAATACAGAAGAGATTTAGGCAACCTACCTTTGTGCAAAACACACAAAGAAAATGCGGTCATGCATTTTGGTCTTGAACATTCTGGAACAGACTGAAGCCGTTTGCAACGTTCATGCTGCACATAATTCAGAAGCTCTGGGAGATGGGTGCGATTTGCAAAAACATGAGTTTTTTCAGGTGCCATAGTAAACCTTTCATGCCAATCTCCTATTGCAGACAGGAGTTTTTCTGGGAAAGAGTAATTTCAGGTATTACTCTTAATTCAGATGTACTTGTAGAATCTATTGTATAAAGAACGTGTTTTGTTATTTGAGAGCGCCATTAAAGACATTTCACTTTGTTACACTCCATTTTATAGCCTTCACACAGAGCGAGAGAGAGAGAGAGAGAGAGAGAGAATGAGTGAGAGAGAGAGAGAGGGCATACATTAGCATCATTTCAGCCTTTAAAACTGCCATGAATTGCATGAGTGAGATGAGAATTTCTCTCTATTGTTGAAAGATGTCATTTTACAATGTTTTAGAAGTCAGCAATATGAAATAGTGCACTGTAGGCTGGCACTCAAATTAGCTCATAATTATTAAGACAACAATACTTGCCCAACAATTGAGAAGCTTGTTAAGTGGTATGCATTTTCCACACAGGAGTTTTACTAAGAGGACCCATGTGAACGTATATAAAGCCTTTAGATATGTGTCGTTGGGGGTTGAGTTAACATATTTTCTGATAGATTTATTATAATATTTCTCTTTATGTCGTTCAGCACTGAGCTGAAGATAATTTAATGACATTACTCAATGTTAGTGCATATAACACTTTTCTATAAACACAGATTGCTCAGCATAGATTTGACCAAAAACTGACCATAATTCCCCATCTGTCCATTTAAAACATATTTTTATGACACAAATGTTCTGAATTCCTTACTCTGACATTCTGATATATCTGATATATCTCATATTTTAAAAAGGTTCCATATGTCTAGTAGATTTCTAGTCTACATGGTTATGTACTGCACTGGGATCCAGATGTTCGATGTAAAGGAGTGAGGAATGGCAGACTTCTGCACCCTACAATCAAGTAGGTGAAAGGAATAGAGACAACAGTCTAACAAGAAGACAGAGCCCAGCTGGACAACTCGCTCTCATGTCTTTTCACTCTCACTCACTCTCTTTCCAATAGACATTCTGGACTTCAAATGAAAGATAAGCACTGTGGTGATGTTTTGAAAACCTTGCTTCAGTGTGATCAACAGCTGTATCTGACTGGTGCATGAAACCAGTGCTAACAAATCAGTGGCCATTGAACCAGGTTATGTATTAGTCACGTAACACAAACCTTTGTCTGTCGTCTGAAGACCGCTTTAAACTAGAAGTAATTGTAATTTATGAATCACAGAAATAAAAACCTGCCATCATTCTTTTGCAAACAGAGGATTAAAGAAGAACTCACTAATTACTACAAGCTTAAAACTAGGCTTAGATTTTGTCCTAGGACCCGTTCTATGCTTGAACGTCACAAAGCAGGGGCCCCAAGGAGTGTTGCTAAACGTCTTCTACTTTTAGCATAAACAGTGCTCAAGGACAGTCAGGGAGGGCACACCTGGGGCATGCCAGAAATCCATGCCTGGAACCAATACACTAGGCCCCAAGGCACCAGGCCATGGGAAGAAGGCTTGGAAGAGAAACGGGAGGTAAAGTGAGATATTACTCTTTAATTATTTGAACGAGTGGCTGTTGACAGAGAAGAACAGGCTGGGGGGGTGGAGGGGGCTGGAACAGGGCTTATGGCGCTCTTGGCTAGCTAGCTGCCAGCCACCCCCTCCCAAAATCTCTAGTGGGGAATTCATCAAGCAAAAAGAGAAGGATGATACCAAACACTGCAAAACACTGTTACCAGTGATAAGCTAATGACCGAGGGAGAAAGGTTCAGATGGGGAGCGAAGTCATGGACCCATTCTAAAACCAGGGGAGAAAAGTATTTGGTGGGAAAATATTTGCAATTATGATGACACCATTTCATGAAACGTCAAGACGAGAAACTGGTGAAAGTTTCAAGTACAACAGAGCTTAAACAGGGAAGCAGGGTGCAAAGAATGGGACACGTCCATGCTTTCTGAACAAGTCAGATGTAGTTATGGTAGTTGTTCTGTTTATACAGAGTTGAGGACTTTCACTATCAATTGCCATTTATGTTTAGTTTAGACTTTTGAAGACAAACAGTTCCGTGGGGGGGGTGTGTGTGGGGGGGGTGTCTACATTGTACTGCATTTATCTAACACACCGTAACACACGAGTTTACACAGATTAGTTCACAAAATGTGCTTTTATATATAACTTTATTGACCTGAATTGTAAATAATATTAACCGCTGCCAGTTGAATAAATAAATAAATTAATAAATGAATAAATAGATACATAGATAGATGTACATCATAAACATATTTGCATATTCACATATATATCTTATTGGTCTGTTCCATATGTACATTAATATTCCTATGGGATTAGTTTCTCTTTTATTTGTCTCTCTCGGATTGTGACCTTTATTTATACATTTAGCCGATAAGTCGGCAAACTCTGCAACTTCTCCTAAGCATATATGCATCATATTTATTTTGTTCGTAATGTGGAGTGTGTGTGAAGGTGTGTGTGTTTCTCTGATTTTTTGTATGTGTGTAGTGTGTTGAGGAAATCTCGGGAACACACTGGAAATTAGGATGTATTTTTATAAATGTGATGTTTAAAGTCACACTAGCATTATATACTGTACATAAATACTGTGGGTAGAACTAATACTTTCTTTTGATATAGAAGTAGAGCTTAGCAGGAGCTTTTTTCCATTTGTATATTTTAACATTTTTTTGTCATAGTGGGCCAAAATACTATTTTATATACAATTTTGACAAAGTTCACGTCAAGTCATTTTTCACTGTCGGCATACACTTACACTGTGGCAGGGCAAACAGTGACTAGTGTAACACAACAAGTACAGAACTATTTTATACATGCACAGAACAGCATAGGGACATGTTCACATGTACTTCTTTTGGGCTTTCTGGTTTCATCCCAAAAACATCCCTGTAAGAGCGCTGACTACGCTAAATTCACCATTGTTGCGAATAAGTGTGTTAGTATTTGTGTGTACAATTTTGAAAAGGATTTCTTGTGGAGCAAGATTTCCTTATGTGTATTTTTTTGTAACAAGTAAGGAACACTCATTAAACACTCAGTGTTCCCATCATATGCTTGAAATATGCTCTACTGTAACCCTGAGCAAGATAAAGCAGTTACTAAAGATGAATGAATCAACAAATAAATATGAATAGTTTATAACTAAATAAATGTGTGTAGTTTTCTGTACCATGCTAGGAAATGGTAAAGTAGAATACTGTATAATATTGTGCCATAAGCTACAATTACAATACATATAAGTGTTTTCATTCCTGGTGATTCTTTATAATAAGCTGAGAAAAAAAAAACACACTGAACAGCATAATTGGCCATACCATCCCCACAGATGAATGCGAAAACTTCTGTACAGAACATAATTTCAAAATAATTATTAACAATTATTATAGCTTCAAGACCAACTGAATATTCTACAACCTGCCCCGATCCACACACGCACAGACAAAACTGCAAGCGCCAGCATTTTATACATCACACAAAACATCATTCACTACACTGAGTCATTGTCCAATGAGTTATTGGTAATTAAAGCTTCCCTCTTGCTGTTTGCTATTGCTCCATCTCCCTTAGTGCTGCATTTCAGCAGCATGAAGCACCCTTAATGAATGGAGGCAGCAGAAGCATGGGCTGCATAAATTGACACTAGAGTAGTGTGCCCAGTATCACCCTGCCCCCGTGGGAGTCGGGAGGATGAATATGTGTGTCTGTGTCTGTGTGTGTGTGTGTGTGTGTGTGTGTGTGCTGTTTTCCATTTTTAATATTTGCACACATTTTTTTCTTCTCTGAGAATAACAGTCCCCCGTGTGTGCACACACGCTCGAACGACAGGAACGAAACTGTTAGTTAGCTGCTCAGAAGACTCTTCCCTCGAGATGAAAGGCAAAGTTTTATAACAAACGACAACATTTAATTTTCACCCTGATTTTCAGCTGTGATGGATATTGATATTTGGGGTACAAATGTAACACTGAGACCTGACATTTATAATTACTCTGTGAGGAAATACACCAGCAAGTTCTGAGAAGAGGACGAACGCAGCCGACTACATTCTATATCCTTTCCTGACACCTGAGATGTCATCTACTGTCTGCCGTATCACTAACATCGTCTCTGGTATGGACTGTTATAGTACGTCTGGTGAGTTGAGTGATGCAAGGACCAGTGACATGAAAACTTTTTTCCATCCAGACAAAACAGAGATTAAAAAAAAAAAGTTCACGTCAAGTCATTTTTCACTGTCGGCATACACTTACACTGTGGCAGGGCAAACAGTGACTAGCGTAACACAACAAGTACAGAACTATTTTATACATGCACAGAACAGCATAGGGACATGTTCACATGTGCTTCTTTTGGGCTTTCTGGTTTCATCCCAAAAACATCCCCGTAAGAGTGCTGACTACGCTAAATTCACCATCGTTGCGAATAAGTGTGTTAGTATTTGTGTGTACAGGGTGAGATGATGATTGGACTAGTGTCCCATTCCATGTGTATTCCTTTCAAAAGAACAAAAGAAGCAGCATAACTGAACATGAAAAGTGCATGAGATGTAGATCGCATCCCATAGGTTGCAGTGCAGTGATGTGCCAGAATAACTGGAATACCAGTTAATACTTGGGAGGTCCCCGACGGGATCTCGGATGGAACGTTGCACCGTCCTCACGCTGATGTTTGTTGAGGCCCCAGCATTGAATTCCGAACACCTATTACATGAAACAGTTCTCGCCAGCCGACGTTTGAGAAAGCATGGAATTCTTGTAGTCGCAGCAAACCCTTGAAATGCTCATATGTGAAAATCCAAACTTTGCTTCTACCTCCGAAATGCTATGACTCACCTCACAACTATTAAGCTATTAAATATAAAATTGTGCCATTCTCACAATGGAAACAGCTCTAGAAGCTTCCATGGATGTCTATCACTTTATATATGCAACCAATGAAGTGCACAGGTGGCATTGCTATTTATTTTGCATAGGCTCTACTACCAGTTTTTCTGGTACTTCAGTGTACATGGCAGCCTAAAGCAATAATAAGTACAAAATCATTACTGGCATATCTGCATGATGCTATTTTTTACCGGTTATCAGTACACTGACAATGGGCAAATTTTAGCTGTCATAGACAGGACATATTTACTGCTCGATGTGACTTTTTACGCAGAAACCCTGACACATTAACTTGTAGGTCACTTGATCAAACTACAGCTCCTGTCTACACATGAGACAGGTGTTAGAGAACTGCTGATGAAGCAGAGAGAATGTTCACTTGCCATGGACATTTTCAGGAATGTATAACGTTGAGAGCTCTCCTAGAAATGAAAATGTGTGTTTGCCCAAAAAGCTTGGTTACCAACACCAATGAATGGCCCTCATGCCTTGACATAAGCCATGTATTTTTTAGTGCTCTATTAAAAAAATAGAGCAACAAAGGTCCAGAACCTTTGTTATTGGCCTGTTATTGTTCTCTAATGATTGAAAGTCTGTTTTTTTTAAATAGGCTGAAATTAAGGTCTATGGAAACAATTATTCATATGAAACATGGGCTCGTTTTAACACTTGTTTCCAGCAGGACACATCTCTGACTAATTACTTATTATTAGCCAAACTATTACTGATAAGATGGATGTTCTATCACTGAATGATTTAATGATATAGAAATATGCAACGAGTAACAGTTTGTTTATGGTTATTGCTGTTGTTGATGCATGATACAAAATGTGAATCCAACAGTTCACCAGCAATAAAATGCAAATGTGACACACATGGACATATTTTGCTTGAGAATTAGTTATCACGTTCACAAACCCAGTTCTGATTTATAAAGCTGATGTGTTTTCATGACTAATATGCCATACGGCATCTATGCAGACTTATTTGAGCTTTGTATAGCCTGCCTCATTATATGTGGAGTGTGGTGAAAGGTGTTCAATCGACTGTTTGAGGCAACTAGGAGAGCAAAGGGGAGAAAAACTAATTTACACTCGCCTACAGCCCGCAGATTCCTTTCTTCAGCTGAGAGCACAGGCAGCGGGGTCGGGAGCTGGTGTGATCGAAACGGCGAGCCCTTTACGCACCAATAGGACGCTTCCTATAAGATTAATTGGTTTTGTTTGTAAATCGGTTCATTACAAGTTAATTGCTGTTAACGCCAGGGAAATGGGTGTCTTAAGAGAGCTTGACCTCGCAGGTGAAGGTCTGGCCTTCAGAATGTGTGACGATTTCCTTATCTACCATTGTCTGGGGTCAGAAGGGGTCAGGAGAGCATTGTTGGTTTTTGTGTGTGCAAGAGGGATTTTGTCATTCACATACACAGAGCATCCAAGATCTGAGCCTGTCTACCAAGGGCTTGGATGAAAGGACAAGGAGAGCTGAGGATGGATCTATTGAAATGAAAGCATGCTTCCTTCAGACAGGGTGCCTCCCTCCCTCCTTCCTTCCCTCCATCCACTGAAAATGGCTTCGGGGCACTGGCCATATCTATGGTTCTCCCTTTTCTCTTCCTTCTGTGCTCATTAGCAAGAGTGTGATGGTAAATCCCACATATCCCTCTTTTGCCCATGTAGTATAATAGACTTTTCTTATATGAGGGCGAATGGCAGAATAAGAAAAAAAACAGGACTAGAGGGAAAGAACTTCTATAATACAATATTTACTGATGACTAATCCCATGCAGCATTCTCGAAAGCTTTATCTACATCTGTGCTGAAACCTGACCACGTAGTTGGTTGAAATAAAATAAAAAGTCATGTGTCTGTTGGGATTCTGGGTTTTCACAAATAATATCATATTGATATAATGATTAGATCTTATTTTAGGTCTTAGGGCTTATTTTTTATGATTAAGTCTAATTTTTCTGCATCCATTTGTATAGAAATGATCAGGTAAAATATTGACTTACGTAGTTAGGATCTGACAAACAAACAAACAAACAAACAAAAACATTGTCTTATATTTTTATTTATATTTATATTCTATGCAAGCTATTCCACTTATTGTTTGTGGTATAGTGTAACAAATCTACTTCTACCACCACACATCAACAAGATCCACACCTCAGGAGGAAGATGTTTGGGCCTCAAGAGAACACAGGCAGCTTCTCATTATTAACCTCCTAATAGACAGGTAAAGTCTGGCTTGATTCCCATAGGCCCTCCTTGTAAATACAGTATCTGATTTGGGAGGGCCACTTCTCTCCTTCTCCTCCCTCTTGAGAACAGAGCATCAACTCAGCATCAGTGAGATCTGGATAAGGGCAATCAATCATGGTTAAAACTGATATCAGATAGCACTTACAAGTGCAGGTAAGTTATGGTATAGTTACAGTAACAAGTCCACCTGTTAAACTTGTGATTTTCATGCTTTGTTTTTTTTTTTTTGCAGATATGTCTTGAGATGGCATAATGAGCTATGAATTTCATATTCTGTATCATTAATTGGTGGTGGCAAGCCATGAAATCCCGCCAAATCTCTCACTTGTGCGCACTTAGCATTGTGCAGCCAAAGGCTGTTCGCACCCATCATCTGTCCTCCCATTTTGGTTTGAAGGAGGAAATCATTTTGCAGTTTCGTCTTGTGCCATAGCAGCCCAGAAATCTGGCTTGTAACATAAACATAAAATTCCACTCTGGATTACTGAACAGTTTCCAACTGTTTGTGTTGAATGAGTCTTAGTTCACTTGTGTTTGCAAATACAACACAGGCTCTTCAAGGTACAGCGAGTGCTGGAGACATTAATCTTCAGCACCTGCCTTGGCACTGCTCGTGGAAACCGCTTGACCTGCCTTGGCATTAACTCGCAGAAATAGTTGACCTGAGGACTGGCACAGCCAAATCCAATAATTAAAAATACTTCCATCATAATCCAGACACTTCAAGAATAAGGAACTGCATGCTAAACGAATGTATTATTACTTATAGCAAATAATAGTTTTTTTGTTTTTTTTTTACCAAAATGCCTCTTCAAGAATTAGAAATAATGAAACAAATGACTGTGACTGGTTATAACAATTTAAAAATGGCCAAATTTCACTATTCAGCTTCCGTTTGGAGAAAGAAATTGTTTGGGAAATTCCTTTCTTGACCAGAGTTTTATGAAACATCAAACTAGTCCCATCACACAACCTGTAATGAACACTTTAAATCTGTGCTACTCAATGACTATACCTCTTCTTCGTTCTCAAGGCAAGCGAACCTATCTTTCACTGATATAGTTTCCTTATATGTGGGTGGCATTTCTGAGAGTCCCAGTTAGACATATCTAGAAGACAAGTGCCTGTTTAAATGACCTCCTGGGATAGAGGGCCCGTGGTGCAAAGCCCTGTTACCGAAGGAAAATAAACACTCCAGGACGGCGTGGGATGGCCCCTCGTTCACAGTATTTATTAATTTATTTAGAGGATCAGGGAGAGAAGAGGAGTGGGCTCTTAGGGAAGAAAAAGTAGCTGAAGGGAAAGTAATCTAAGAGGCTAATGATCTTTGGCTTTACAAATGGGTGGGAGAGAGCGCTGGGTGAAATTGGATATACCCTGAATCACCCTTGAAGGTACAACAGTCTTTGTCCCATAGGAAAAAGACAAGATGGCAGTTGATGAGGGCTGTTTCTTCTCAGTGTTCACAGGCACCATTGGTGGTACAGATTCATCTTGTTTTGATGTCTTACCTCCAACTATCTTCAGAACGGTATAAATTGTTATCAGTCTAAACTCTATGTAATGAAATAGTCTCTTAGCCAGAGTTAGAGGGATCCCTGCTAAAATATTACAACACAAGAAAACATCTGAAGTCAAAAGACAGCTAGCAGACACTGAATTAATAACGGGAATCATTTACTTGTATGTGTTATCCCACATGCCGAGCAAAATGAACCCAGCTCTCCTAGCAAAGGCATGTTATATTATACAAGAACAGGGCTTTCTTTAAACATCCTTTAAACATTTTTTCAGCACATGGACGGCTAGTTTGCAGGGTTTGTGTTTTAAAAACATTGCCAGTTTCTTTCCCAACTGCAGGGAAATTGTGGTTTAACACATCAGGGAGCTGTCACAGGGTAAATGCTATGTGCATATTCTAATGTGCATATTTCTCGCTCACATTCTTTTGGTAGTATTCACCGCCTGTCTGTCAGTGGGGCTTTTTACTGACGTGATGCTGAGCTGCAGATTCAGTCACCATGGTAACTTTGCAAGGTCTGTGTCACTGAAAATCCATTTAAGGATCAAATTAATCGAGGGAGAAAAAAGGTCTGTGCTGTTTGATTGCCGCTCTGCACCTTGACAAAGGCCATGGCACAGCAGTGCTGTCAGCTACTGAAGAGAATGTGCGTGGAGCTCTAAGGGAGAACATAGCCAAAGAACTGATGCTGCTACTGCATCAGTTCATCCCACAGCAAAGGCTGAATTAAAAGAATAGGTCACTCGAAAGTGCTAACATTGTTTAAAAAAGGAGCTATAAGAGAAAGCTAGCTGATAGCCTGGGGTGATTCTCATGAGTACCTTTCACCTACCGTTAGCCGTGTTCACACTTTTGGAAAAATGATCCTTCAAAAGCAGAAAACACAACTTCGAGATGGTCGAAGGCAACAAAAAAGGTCAACGATTGCATATATGGTCATGAAATCGCAGAATGTCTGAATATATATTAGGAGAAAGATCTGTATAATTGAGCCGCATGATTGCAGGGGAGGTTGAATGTCACACCAAAGACATGTGATGAACTTTTAATGATTAAATGCATATTAAAACACAGACGCTCTTAAAGAACCGAAGAGCTTCCATAAACAGAAACAGCAACCATGTCACGTCACGTGCAAAAATTCCATCTGCACCTCTATTTTTGGAGGAAATAAAAGTATATCTAATTTCTGAGATGTGCTATACTGACTTCCAGGTACAGGTGCTTTCCCAGATGGTCTCGTTTTATTCTCTTTGCAAGAACATCTCTTTCACAACTGCTGTAGAATCCTTGTTATCCCCTGCATACCTGGACAAGTATAGACCATCCCATGTGTTGGTGTCAGGTATACTGAGTGTTCCTTACCAGAATCTGATGCTCATTCATTACATAGGTGAACACACCATTTATAATTATAATCACAGGGAAAGTTTTGTTGTGACTTTTAAATTCTAAATCTTCTTAATGGATGCCACAAAAGGTTTGGAAAGGCTACATCATATTTTACCTTCTATAAAATGACTAGTTAAAATAATCCCAGGTAATGTATCTTGTCTGAATTGGCATGCTGGTAAAGATGGCTTTTTCTTTTGTATAAATACATGCCAGGAAGTAGAATGGGATTTCTATCATCTCCAGAAAAAAAACAAAAGCTTAGATTCAAATGTAAAACAGTAACATCTAAAATAAATAAATAAAATAATAAATAAATAAACAGGCTTCTGTGGATTTCGGGTAATTTATTGAGTTCCTATCACCGGTATAACCTACATATATGTTACTGTCATGTGACTTACTAATGACTTGCATGGTCACAAGTGCACATAATCAAGGCCAAAAGAAAATGTTTGCATTAAAATGAGGTGTTTATGCACTCACAGAACACTTTATTAGGAACACCTGTACACCTACACATCACACAGTTATCTAAACAGCCATGTGGCAGCAGAGCTATGCATAAAATCATGCAGATGCAGGCTAGTAGCTTCAGGTAATGTTCACACTAACCATCGGAGTGGGGATAAAATGTGACCTCAGTGATTTGGATCATGATTGTTGGTGGCTGGATTGAGTATTTCTGTAACTGCTGATCTCCTGGGATTTTCACACACAAAGCGGTCTTTAGAGTTTATTCAGAATGCTGTAATAAAGAAAAAACATCCACTGAGCAGCAGTTCTGCAGACCGGATTGCCTTGTTGAAGCCAGCGGTAAATGAAAAATGGCCATAGGGTTAGTGGCCGTAGGGACTGTGAGGTCGAGCTGAGAAAGGGCAACAGTAACTTTGATAACCACCCTGTACAGTTGTGTAGAGCAGAAAGGCATCTCAGAAAATACATGCCACAAAGAATGAAGGCTTTTTTAAGGCAAAGTGATGTCCTACATTAGTATAGTGTTAGTATAGTGTTCCTAATAAAGTGCTCAGTGAGTATAGAATGCATGGTCCTTTTTAGAGGGAGAACCATGTTGTAAAGATGCTCCCATTTCATTTATACAGTGATAGTGATGGGTGATCAATTATAGCTACTACCATTGTCCTTTAGTAGCATTACTTAAAAGACAAAATGTGCACAAATCATGTGGCTTATAAATAG
Source organism: Hassar affinis (assembly GCA_025674545.1). Classification (NCBI taxonomy): domain Eukaryota; kingdom Metazoa; phylum Chordata; class Actinopteri; order Siluriformes; family Doradidae; genus Hassar; species Hassar affinis. The sequence continues at coordinate 5,564,817 of JAOVYV010000002.1, read as the reverse complement.
TTCATATTTAACTCTACTTTATTTAAAATATGAGAGGAGAGTCTTCTGGGGTTTGGTCACTATGGGTAACCTCTCACCATATCTTCATATGGGATGTGCCATTTTCCTCCAGCAGAGAGTCCCCCCTCCTACTGGCCCAGTGACAACCTCTGTGCTAACTAGTGACCCTACTAATGATCTTTATCACTGGTTGCCATGGACACAGGTAGGCCCCACCACCAACTGTCATCCGTAGTGCAGATTAGACATGAACTCTATTGACCTTCGCTTCTAGCTGGACTCCATTTATGGTCTTCCCATAACACCCCTGCCAAGACCAGGGATAACCTTTTACCTTTGTCTGCCATGTTAAATATGGCATAAAGTCTCAGTGAGACTGAATAATCTGTGAATATATTAACAGTTGTACTTAGTTTGTACTCTAGTTGGATATGTAAATAGTGTTTGTATATAACAGCTGTAGCCAAGAAATATGATTACTTATAAAGGAAGCCAAATGAAACTATTGTTCAATACAGTAGAAGTGAGAGATTCTTTGTTTAGGTTTGTCATCCAAAAAATTTATCTTGGATCCCACTTCTCCCAAATGAGTTCCATGTTTTAATATTTCTTTGAGAATCTTTCCCATAGAGGCAATTACCCAGCTGACAAAGTGCAATCCAAACATACAACTGTATTCACACAACTACTGAAAGAGAGAAAGAGAGAGAGAGAGAGAGAGAGAGAGAGAGAGAGTCTATGTGTATGTTTGCTGGCCAATTACTACCACAAAAGACGAGCTCTCCTTGCATCAACAAACACACAACCTCTTTCTTCTCATCCTTAAGCAGGTTCCAGCAAACCTGCTCCTGCGTCTGGGTTTCAGACTCAGTCGAGCCACACACAAGAGCATCCTCAGCCATCTAAGATGTCTGCCCAACGGCGCAATGACATTAGTGGGGGTGTGTTGAATGAGCATTCAGCCACTTTTGGAGCTCTAGCTGTGGGCTTTATTGTGACTTTTGAAGACAGCCCTGCTTTGATGTTTTTAAGGAAATATGAGACATGCAATGGGTAGGCAGCCTCAGGTCTGACATTAAATCTTTACATGAAGCAAAGACTACACAAAGAACAATGGTCCTTTACATTCATGATTAGAAGTCATCAGTCATTTGTTTACATTGTCTATGTACAGGTGAAAGAAGGTTTGTTGGGCCTCTTTGTCAGAAAGAAAGACAGTAACAAGGACGGAGATCAGGTTCTCGATGTGTGTGTCATGTGTTCACATGCTCATAGGCACAGCACAGATTACAACACGCCTTCTGACATATTTGAAACGTCAACTTTTTTCTTCCCATTTATGCCGCCCCTCTTTGTTTCCCCGTGTAGGGGTTAGTCCGCACAAGATGTGACAGCAAGACTTGAAAACATGTCAAGGTCTTAAATGATACCTGAGAGGATATAATTACACTAAAGGTGCTAATAGCATTTATCCAGTCTGGTGGAGGAACCGCCATTGAGGACCACATAATGGGTGGTGTTGCTTTGCTTACAACAGCATTGTTGGTGTGAAGGTGCCTGAAAAAAAGAGAGCACTAACAGGTGTGTCGACTGTGTACTATGACCACGGTCTTCCAAAGCAGGAATTCTTGTTCGTCGTCACCTATGCATAGAACAAAGGAGGTTCTCTTTTTCCCTTCCCATTTGTTTGTTTTTCTTTTCTAATGCGCTTGGTTGGCTCCAGTTAAGCTCTGTTTTCATTGGAAAGCATGGAGGCAAATCTCCCTATTAAAGTGATGACAACAGTTTATACCCCATTGTCACTGGACTTGGTGAGCTAGTCCAAAGTTTATTTGTAGTGGCAAATGGAGGGCGATTCCCAGGACGGACTGAAGAGGCCTCCCAGTGAAAGAGGTCGGAGATAGCCAAATATTATGACTGACTGCCTCTTAAATCCCCAACCTTCCTCTAAACAGATGGATATCGCAGATGCATATTATTTGAGCTGCTTTTTCGCCCCTCACAGCAGCCTGACACAAACTGTGTATTGTTGCTAAACATGTCTTTGAAACAATTACAAAAACTGATATGAGACTGAGTCATTCATGTTGCTTTGTCATACTCATATTTAAGCATGGCCAAAAACAAAGGCTGCCATTCATTAGGGACCTTGTGGTCTCTTTTGTAACAGCTTTCAGAGCCTTCAGCCTGAGAAGAGATAATTATTTGTGGTGGAGACAGACATCTCTCACAGCCGTTGTCTTGCTTTTCCTCTAGATTTCTTCTCAGCAGATAATTCAATCTGGTGTTAACTAGCTAAAGTTAATACTGCACACAGCCAACTGATGAATAACTCTGAGAATAGAAAGTGAACCGTGTACATTATGAGAGATGCTGCTTAAGATCGTGCAAACTTAGTTATTCTTAAGATTAAGAATGCAAATTGGATCAACACCTCTAGAACTTCACAGCGATATCCTTAATAAAAGTTTCAAATGTGATGAAAGTCAGACTGTAGTACAAACATAGCTGATTAAAGGGCTAATACATTTCATTTGACATGAAGAAGAAAAAGTTGTGCAAATCTAAGGAGGCAACTATGACAGAGTGAAGCAACTCTGCTATTATAACGTCAGTGCCTACTTTCTTTTCCACATAGGGTATTGACCTCTTATTTGAACTGTTTTTTGCACGACAATGCTAAAGCACAGAAAATCAAACATAAACACTCTCTATTCTCTTTGTGTGCTTTTGGCTGTCTGGTTTGTCTTAATTGTCTAGGCAAGTTTTGGCAATGCAGCAACAGATTATTTCAAACAACACTATTTCAAATGTTATTGTGGACTCCTATAATTATTGTTCTTATCCCAGTCAGGTTCTTAAGTAAAGAGCATTTTAAAGATTTCCTTTAGAAATTAGCATGGGGGATTCTTGCTTCTAAAAATTATTAAAGTATCCATGTTTGCAAGGACAATGCCATAATTCTTTTTTTTTCTTCACCTTTTCCACAGATTTTTCCTCAGATAAAGATGACAGCATCTCATCTCTAGTTTCTCTGTGACTGATATGGGAGAGAGTGCAAGCTACCTCTCCCTGAGAGCATGGCCAGTTTGGTCTCTCTGGACTGCCAGCCATGGGTGACTATGGCATCATCTGGACTCAAGTCTGTGATCTCCAGATGTTAGGGTGAACATTTTCTGTTGCACCACTCATGAGATTATGGAGATATATATGGGATTATAATAATCATGGATTGTTTGGTGATATTTTTGTTAAACTGTGCTAAACTAAATTGTCCTAAAAATGTTGGGCAATTATTTAGAGTTTTCTCTGTACCTGCACGAGTTTCTTGTTTTCTCCAGCTTCCCCAAAATATGCTGAGAGCTGGGCTAGCAACTCTAAATTGCCCTAAGGTGTGAATATGTGTGACTGTATGTGAAATGGTCTGTGATGGACTGTTGGCAGAAGACACATTCTAGGCATCCTTTCTTTATTACAACTTCTGTTGCTAAAATAATATTAAAGTCAAAGTTTCACAGAACTGGCTAAACTGAATTAATCATCTGGAAGGTGCAGGTGTGGAAAAGGAGTTTTTCCTGTTTCTTCTTATCTCTCCATTCACACGTCTTCATTTCAGCTGAGTGCTACATGATAACCCAAACTTCACCTAAAGTTTGCACACATTCCACCCAACATTTTCAGGAGAATCAGCAACTCTCTGTTGTAGGCCCTTGGCGAAATACCTGGTCAAATGTCAAGCCCCTCTGATGGAATGTTTTGTAAATAATGTGCAATAATGACTTTAAATACTCTCAGACAACAGTTTTACAACAGGGGTACTTTTTCTGTGAAACAAGAAGCTTTCTGGAGACGCCCGCAGGCCAAGCTTGTCATGGAGGAGTAATAGGTCTCTTAGTTCAGCCTTGGCACTTGACAATGTTGCTGCTGCATTGAATTACAAACAGCCCATGGACAAGCCCTTCTCCTCTTCAAGGATATTTAATCTGGTGATAAATTGTTTTGGAATTCAAGGCCTCATTGAACAGGCTATGTTTGCCTTTTTCTTCCAGAGAGGTTTTTCTCTTGGTGTGTTCAGGTAAAGTATGAGGTTATGACAGTCAATCTGTCAAAGTTAAGCCTACTTAACAGAAAGGGTTTGAAAGAACTAAGCAGAATTAAGACAGACTTGGACCTCACAGTTTAGCGCAATTATTGGGGTGGTGATAGGGTAACAATCAATAGTGCAACAATTCGAAAAACCATTTGATATCAATTTGATTTTGAAAAATAGAATTTGATTTGAAAAATAAAACAGATGGTAAACTTTCGTGACTGACTATATGTAACTTGGCTGTCATTTCATGCAAATAATAGCTAGCTGGCTCAAGTTGGAGGAACTAAGTATATAACGGGCACTGTTTTTTATACTACTACCACTTTGTGAACATGATTATCAACTGTAATTTAAATTCATTACTCTGCCTGTCAACATGATGCAATATGAGTACACTGTTTTTATACTGTATAGCAATATTTTATATACAGAACCCTATTTAAATGTATAAACATCATTTTTATCCATAATATTTCCATATTGTTGCCATGGGAGTTACTGTAATGTCTAAAGGTGTCTAAAGGTGTCTAAAGACACAGAATGGTCTAACAGGCTGGGCATAGGCAGGGAAATGGTGAACCATTGAGGCAAACTAAACTAAGCTGTGAGTCACCTGATGTTAGACTAACACTAGAGAGACTGTAATGAAGTAGTGTATATTGTCAAATCTAACAAAAGCACACATCACGTGACAGCATCAAGCACTTCATTTGCATTGTCAGAGGTGCCACTTTGATCTTTGAAATGTAACCTATAATAAATACGAAGATGGAGATGGCTTTCATAATGAGTTTAGCTACAGCTGCGCCTAATGTTTAGCTAAATTCTCTTAGCAAGTTGCACTTTGACCAGTTGTTTTTGGTAGCCATGAATAAGCTTCTGGCTTAAGCCAGCCATTAAGAATAAGTTCAGTTATATTTGTTGGTTTCCCACTTCCCTATATTCAATAGGGTTGAGGTTAGGACTTTGGGAAGACCATTCCAAAAGCTTAATGTTAGTCTGCTTTATCCATTACACAACCAGCTCTGATGTGTGCTTGGGGTCACTGTTTGTTGGAACACCCCATTGTGTCCAACTTTCAACCATCTTGCTGATGGTCTGAGGTTATGCTGAAGAATTCAGCATGGGGCAGTGTAGCTCAATGGTTAAGATGTTGGCCTGCTGACCCAAAGTCTGTGAGTTCAAATCCACACCACTGCCACTGTTGGGCCCTTGAGCAAGGCTATTAACCTTCAGTTGCTCAGTTGTGTAAAATGAGATAAATGTAAGTCACTCTGGATAAGGGTGTCTGCCAAATGCCATAAAAGTAAATGTAAGAATTCTAAAGTAGTCTTCTTTCTTCATTATTCAATCCATGTTGTGCAAGGTACCAGTTCCACTGGCAGCAAAAGCATGATGCTAGCACCACCATTCTTAACAATTGGTACAGTGTACCTATGTACAGGGTTGAATGTCTCACCTTTACCACTACAAACATACCTCTGGTCTTTGTGGCCAAACAACTAAATCTCTGTCTCATCTGACCATAAAACCTAGTCCAGGTGGTCAGCAAGAAATAATAGTTAAGCCTGAAGGTTCTGGAACAGGGGCTTCTTTTTTCAGTCCATGGCAATATAAAACTTTCCTGGCTGTTCACAAAGATACTGGTGTTCCAGCAGCTTTTTGTTCATGGTAAGTCTGTGCCATGGTGGTTCTTGGGTTGTTCCTGACCATCTGAACCAATTTCCTCTCAGCTGAAGATGACACTTTGGGTCTTCTTCCAGACCTTGGCAATTGTTTGAATTTACACAGAATTGTTTGAACTGATAATCTTGGTATTGTTTAGAAATGGCTCCAAGAGAGACATTCCTGACTTGCATAATTCTACAGTCATCTTTCTCAGGTCTGCACTGGGCTCCTTGGACTTTCCCCATTGTACTGTGTGTTGTCAATCCAATGAGTGCTGTCAAACAAAGCCTTTTTATGTGGCATAGAAAAACTACCAGCTGAAGTCAGTCATGATCACAGGAAGTTAAGAGACCTTGGCAAGTTAAAGGACATTTTGGAACATTCAGCACCACTGAATTATTAATCTACGTGGGTGTATGCATGTTTTTGACCTTGTGTTGATTTCAGGAAAAAACAGAAAAATGTAAACTTGTGCACTAAATAAATTTTTCTATTAAAGATACATGTTGTACACTCATTCTACCCCAGAAAAAGAACAGTTCAAAATCATTGGAACCCCAGTATTGCAATGACATGCAATGTCCATGAACAGGTTTGGATAGTACTACTGGTCACAACAGGGATGTCATGGTACTGACTGGGTTTATCCATATACTTTATTGGGAAATGCAACATGATATGGCCTAAACGAACACGTTCTACCTCTGCATCCAAGATGTGACTTACTTGGAATGGCTTTATAAACAGGGCATGGCTAATATACGGTACATATATTTACTGAATTGACCTAGCTATTCCACAATTGCAACTGAATTACTAAATGCATACTGGTTAAAACAATCAGAGAGCTTAAAACAAAAATGTGGAACTTTTAAATGGACATGGCACCCATATACAATACAGGCCAAAAGTTTGGACACACCTTCTCATTCAATGTGTTTTCTTTATTTTCATGACTATTTACATTGTAGATTC
>JAOVYV010000002.1:5493756-5510185 GCA_025674545.1 Hassar affinis | reverse complement strand
AATGTAAATAGTCATGAAAATAAAGAAAACGCATTGAATGAGAAGGTGTGTCCAAACTTTTGGCCTGTACTGTATTTCACATAACATGCCACATTACTGTAGTTTCTTCAATATTCTTGTTGTTCTTTTCAGTTTTTAAACTGTTACTCCTTAAACGTTGCAGTGTTGCTGAATGGTGGACCTTATGTGCTGAATTTCATACTGTTTAGGTGGTTTGTGAGGGGAAAAAAGTCTTCATATTAAAGAATCTGAGAAATTTCTTCCAAATTTCTCAAAAATTTGCTATGAAATGCACTGAAAGTCAAAAACCACACAGAAGCGATTTTAGAATAGTAAGGGCTTTATGTTTTATGATTATGTCATATGTGCAAAAGTAAAGTGCAATATTGCTGCACTGTATATTTCGGTATCTTTGTGACCAGCACCAAAAAAATAAATGGTTGGGATTTAATGAATACATTATCAAGTACAGACATTTTTTTCAGAAGGTGCAATATCACCATTAATGTCACAAAACTGTTGCACGGTAATGGTGTGATTAGATGTACATAAATAAATTTGTTTTAATAGACTTTTGTTGTTTTAATGACTGTTTGTCCAAAATGAGTTTAAATAAATCCCAGTGTATCAGCAGATTTTGAATGTCACATCCCACCTACTTCAGCACACTGCATTAATTTATGACCAAAGAAATAGCACCACTATCCAAAAGCGACAAAAATATGGCCGGTTCCCAAAATAGCAACAAGTCAGTGTTAACCAGCAACTCATTTTAGTTTGCATACCTACTGAATAAATCCCAATGAGCAACTTCTGACTATAACTCAGATTATCACCTATACAGACTATATATTCCAAACAAAAACTAAATAAACAGAAACACTGCAATAAGCATTGGTGAATAAATAATCGGGTTCAGACTCCAGACAAGCAGCACTCTAAATTTTTCATAGAAAGTCACCACAGAGCTCTACTAAGATGAATCAGCTCTGTGTACAATACAGTCAAAAATATAAAAATGACATATAAAATGGAAATACAGTTTAACCCATTAATGTCCAAGAAATACAGTTATTATGGTAAGGGTAAATGCCTTGAAGCCTGTTCTGATGAAACAACCTGTTCTACTGTATATGACAGAAAAGCTCAATTTTTAAAACATCAAATTTGTGCTCAGGCACAATCAGACAGCATGTGCATAGATCAAAGGTTAAAAGAAAAATGTCAATTGATATTAATGGGTTACTAACATTTTCAGTAGTATGTTGTATAGAGTCTGCAGCTTTTTTAGTTTTGTCCATATAACAGAATTTAATGAGGTCTATTCATGAGGATTTTACCTTGGGCCAAACCCAAATAAACCCAGAGTTATGAAAAAGAATATGAAAGAGTTGCTGGCTGCGTAGTGTGATGTGTAATGACGGGAACGTTATACCTCCTATTGTCCTTGCTGCAGATGCAAGTGGTCTAGGTAGGTTTGTTTACTCCTTCTTTCTGACAGGCTGTCTGTTTAAATTTGCTTCACCAAGCATTGAGACTAGTGCTGCTGCATCTGTGGTATAAACAGCACTGAGCAATATTGCTAGACATCTGAACAACCCAAAACATTCAAATGACTGGAATGACAAATGCCTTGATGGTAAATGTCATAAGCGTGTTTGTAAGTAAGGGCATTTGTTAAAAGGTTATTAGGGTGGTTGAGAGTGATGATTTGAGAAATCTGGTGTAAAGAATGCAAGATAGAAAGAAGAAAATACAGAACATTGCATGCTTTCTTTTATACCAAGTTTAACAGTGTGGAATTTCAGAGATGAGCCAGTTCTGAATCTCAAGGTTTAGACATCTGCTTAATCATTGATGCAATTGATATAATAGGCACGATTGATATAAATAGGAGAGTAGCTGACTAATTGCTACCTGGAATAACTTGTGAAACATAATGTTGGAGATACACAAAATAAAAATGGTGTTGAATTGAATATTTTCTTCTGAGGGCGTAGTGTTATGCCATTAGTATATCTGTACAACCCAGTGCAATCCAGTCATCCAGAAAGTGTATGAATGTTTTGGTTGGAGCTTATGGATGTAGCACAGATCTCTCTGATGACTGCAGAATTTTGTTCTATACCCAACTTTTTTCTCAATTTGGACAAAATTTTAGACTGTTCTCCACAAGGATGCACATATATGAAAGTATTCAGGAGATAATATCATCAAGAAGGTATGCCGTACCTTCTACCTCTACTCTACCAGGAATGTATGCCGTACCATATATAAACTCTGCATCTGCATGGAAGCAAATATTTACTTACCGGAGAATCCTGTTTATCCACAGATCTGGCAGGTGTTCGATATGTTGAAGCATAGGTAAAGCCCCCTCAATCTCACTAGACGAACAGCAAACCTTCTTAACAGTGTGACACTGCTTAGAGCACAGAGGCTTGTGACTTTCTAATTAGAGTCTTTATGGCAAAGTGAGCCTCACTCACAAACTATTTGTGACACTCACCTGAATAAGAATGTGTTATGTCTAATTAATCCAGACCACTTATTCGAGTTATTAATAATAGAAATAAACATTTACAGCTATCTTATTCTTCTTAAGGTCCTTGTACAGTAGATGCAGAACACTTGTTACGGTATTGGAACATAATGTAAAAAAAGCAATGTAAAATATGACGCTTGAATGGTTGAAGTAAATGAATCATCTGTATATACTGGAATTCTTGAGATGGGTAAAGGTTTCGTAATATGAACCCTGTTATGATTTCATTACAAACTCAATGGATAACACTGCCAGCTCACAGCTCCAGAGTTGCCGGTTCAATGTGAAATCAAGGATACAGAGTTTTGCATATTCTCCTTGTGCTTGTGTGGGTTTCCTCTAGGTTCACTGGTTTCTTCCCTTCTTCCGAAACATGCATATGCACTGGCTTATGCCCATATGTGAATGAATGTATTGAATAGTGCCCCGTGATGAACTGGTATCCAGTTCAGCATGTATTCCAGCCTTGTGTCCGGAGTCCCCTGGATAGACTCTTGATCTACTGTAACCCTAACCAGGATAAAGCAGTTACTGAAGATGAAGGAATGACTCCTTTATCAGTTACAGTAACCAAAGAACATTCAATTTGTTTTTCCACCACTGTGTTTTTCAGGCTCTCTAAAGCTGTAACTTAAACTTGAGCATCTAAGTTTAGTAGTAAGCAGACTATTTCGGCATTCTGTCCCTACGTACTTTTACAGCATGTGTGTATGTGATGAGCGAACACAGGTGCCCCATTAAGAGAAGCATACACTGGGTCCGTAGCTGAGCAAAGTACTCCATTCAGGGCAGAATCAGAGAAGAGCCGATGGTTTGTTCGGCTAACCAAATAGCACCTTTCATCTTCAGCTGCTTTCACGGCCATTGAAGTGGAAGATAAACTTTGCTCCCCTCTCTCTCCTCTCTCTGTTGGTGTGAGTGCTTGACACCCCCCTATTAAGGAGTCTTTGCTCAGGCTGCCATGAATGGGCAAGGAGAAATTTGAAATGCATTGAGTCACTGTGTTTTAATGGAGCCTTAGTCTTCGAGAAAATGGTGCACACCTAGGAAGCTTCGATTTATTTGAGAGACAAACAGAAATGTATGACATGCTCACCAGCATGAGGCAAGCTGCTGAGAAAATTAAAGGTGCTTCTATATCTGTGGTGTGACCCTTCTGTTATTTCAAAACCCAAAAATAAATTCTCCATATCAATTAACCTTTCCTGGTGGTGCATGACCATGTTCACCCTGACCTTTGACTATATCATAATATGCAGAGGCAGCCATTCCCTACAACTGAAGGAAAAGAAGTGGAATGTATTAAAAAAAACTATCAAAACACCTACAAAAGGCCATCACAGAGATGACACCAAGAATGTGATTTCTTCCTCAGAAATAGAATTGAGCGCCTTGAAACACACTCCAAGTGGAATGACTGTCATCTAGGACATCACTGGGAACATTTTGCATGTTAAGATGATAGATCTCATTTCCTCACCTTGTCACAAACGTCAGGCCATCACCGAGCCCATACAGTTCGTGTACTTTCAAGTTAAAAGCTAACGTATAAATGTTTATTTCCAGTACGGTCTATAATACACATAAAGTCATAGACAGAAGAACAGGGAGGGGGAGAAAAATCAAATCAACTGACTTTATTATATCCAATTCCCATCAAATTGGAGCTATGCTCAGGTCGGACTAATGGGCAGTTATCTAATTTCCCTCACTTCCATTGAAATGATGTTCATGTCTGCAGAGATAGAGAGAGCCAAAAAAAATCTCCTCATTCTGCACCCAGAACAATGGTTTATCACAAGACAACCTTATTTAAACCAAACTCTAATTTTTCTTTCTCACTTAAGAGTGGGGCACTTTTTTCTTTTTGATTATGGTTGCCAAGGTGATATCAGTAATGGACGTGATGACACATGGCTGGTGTGAATGGAGAGATGAAGATTTGTATGGTGCATGCCATTACTGTCAATATTTACTCATTAAAAAGCAGTCAGTGGTTGGAGGGATACTTGCACAATTCCTAATTTAGCAAATCAGCCATTACACATACCCCGACCACATATCATGATCTCAGACTAAACAGGACAGAGCGGAACAAAAGCCAGTGTGGGTACAATTTTATTGATTCTGCAATAGAAAAAAAACAGTAAATGTTTTGTAAGTGTATGTACTTCACAGTGATAGAGACACGACTTAAAACTTTGCTGAACACATACTGAAACATTTTGAGAGTCTATTTATGACCAATGCCTGGGCTATGTACAGTGCTGTGAAAAAGTATTTGCCTCCTTCATAATTTCTTATGTTTTCTTGCTTGAGTGTTTCAGAACATGACACTAATTTTAACATTAGACAAAGATAACCCAAGTAAACACAAAATGCTGTTTGTAAATGATGATTTCATTTAAGGTAGGAAAAGGCCCAGGTGAAAAAAGCAATTGCGCTCTTAGCTACTAAATCAACCAGTTAACCAAATTTAACTGACTATTGGGTTTTTACTAGCAATACCCAGGCATTATTACTGCCCTGCTGAATCTATACATCAGTTCCATCATTAAATAGAACCTGTCGATCAATATGTAGCAGACTATAAGGTCTCAAAAAGCAGCACATGATGCCACATTCTAAAGAGTTTCATATACAGACGCAAAACACACTCATTGAAATCTGCCAGTCTGGAAAGGGTTACAAACCCATTGCTAAAGCTCTGGGACACCAACAAATCACAGTCAGAGCCATTATCCACAAATCGAGAAAACATGGAACAGTGGTGAACCTTCCCAGCAGTGGCCAGCCTACCAAAATTTCACCAAGAGCATTCTTTCAGGAGGTCACAAAAGAACCCAGATGAACATCTAAAGACCTGCAGGCCTCATTTGCCTCAGTTATGGTCAATTACAGAATAGAAAATCAGAGGGCAAAAATGTCATCCATGGGAGAGTTACAAGGTACAAACAACTGCTAACCAAAAAGAACACAAAGGCTCATTTCACATTTGCCAAAAAAACATCTAGATAAGCCACAAGACTTTTGGGATAATATTCAGTGGACCCCTTTGGAAGACATGGGTCCTGTTATATCTGGTGCAAACACATTCTACCATAAAAACATACCAACAGTCAAACGTGGCGGTGGTAGTGTGATGATCTGGGGCTGATTTACTTCTGCGGGAGCAGGACAATTTGTCATAACTGATGGAACCATGATTTTTGCTCTCTATGAGAAAATCCTGAAGCAGAATGACCACCTGTCAACTTGTGACCTAATACTCAAGAGCAGTTGGCTCAAAAGAAACAAAATGAAGGTTTCGGTGCGGTCAAGTCCTGACTTGAATCCCATTGAGATGCTGTGGCAAGAGCTTAAATGGGCAGTTAATGCTTGAGAACCCTCTAATGTAGTCAAATTAAAACAATTCTGCAAAGAAGAGTGAGCCAGAATTCCTCCATAGTGATGTAAAAAACATGTTTGATGTTTGCAATCATTTGATTGATGGTGCCGCCAAGAGTGGCACAACCAGTTATTATGTTTAGGGGACAATTACTTTTTCACATGGGTGATATAGGTTTTGAATAAATCTTTATTTTCAGTAAATGGAAGGATCATTTCAAAGCTGCATGTTGTGTTTACTCGTTTACTTATCTTTATCTTATATTAAAATTAGTTGGATTATCTGATATATAAATGTGACAAATTTTCAAAAATTGAAGAAACTGGGAAATATTTTTCACAGCACTGTAGATATTCACTGTGTCACATGTGATGTAATACATCTTAATTTTAAACAGATTTATCTGCTGAAAACATTTTCCTCAAGTGAATAATCATCTTTTCATGAATAATAGCTTATGATGCAGTTCCAAACCATGTACACAGAAAAGCAACGGTGTATTGGTGTTATTGTTTAAGTGTGTAAATTTGGGGCAAATGAGTCATAAAACATACACTGACCAGAGGTTAGAAAACAGTAGCAATGTGAACAACTAGAAAAAAAAGAGAAAAACAAGTGTGTTGAGTGTGCTGATTCGTAGTCGAGGTTATTTTTCTGCCATTGAAATAATGTCTGAGTTTACCTGGCTTTGATTGTCAGCTTTTTTACACTGTGGACAATGAACAACAAAACTGTGAGAAAATGGAGTAAAATATAGCAATGACTTCCTTCCTCATGAATCCAAGGAGCTCTCCTGTGGACAGGGTTATGAAACTCAGGTTCTAGACCTGATCTCTGAGACTACATTGACATGGCAGGGTAAAACAATAAATGACTGTCATTACAAAATGATTCCCTACAGCAAGCTAAGAGGTAGAGTCACTTATAGCTTGTTGCTTCTGAAATTGTTCCACAATAACAACAGAGGAAAGTTAATGCAATCATTCACCAATCAAACACGACAACAACTTAATGATCTGTTAAATCTTTATGTGTTTGCCGTAAGTTGGGTGCTGGGTCGTGCACACCCAGAAGGTTCAAGCTGATTTCAAACTAAATTTATAAGAATTCCAACTAGTGAACACAATTTTTAAAAAGTATAGAACACAGCATGTGACCTCTGACCCCTCCAACCCTTTTGTCCAAACTTAACCATGTGTTAACTTATACATACAACTAAATGTATAACTTTATTAAGATTTGTACAGTGAATTTCATTTATTAAATAACTTTTTTATTAACCAAGGATGGTGTGTTTACCTACAATTTGATATATGTAGGTATATTCAGATCAGATCCTAATTCTAGTCTGAATTGTTGTGAGATGTAGCCTAGCTAATAGGCAGCCTTAAGTAAAAGAATATATCATTTCTTACTGAACTCTATTTCTCCAATAAAGTCCAATAACTATTTTTCTTACACAGTGGCTGAACATCCCAAGAGGCCAACAACTGAATTTCATCTACAGAACAGTTTACTAGATGAGACATTTCACTGTGAGATGATGTGACAGTGAATTACCTGATTTAGCTACATCTTGGACCAGGGTATAAAATAAATCTCATTTTTGATTCTTGCCACCTGGCCTCTTACCAGATGAGACATTTCACATATGCAAGTAAGGGACAAAATCTGCTTGTATTAAGCTTGTATTAAGAGCAACACAGTTTACAGTGTAAACAGAAACTGACCTTTAAAAACCCTTTAAAATTTTGTTGTAAGGACTAAAAAGGAGTCATATAAGGTTTTATCGAAGATCTAAATGCAAGGTGCTGGCACTTTTTAAAAAGAAGAAAATCCCATCAAAACCAAAGACTTTTCATTCCCTTTCACTGACATTTTGGCGAACTGTGCACTTGAAAATGTTGCACAGTAATTGATGTTGATCCTAGTATGTGTGCAGGCTGCGCTACAAATTAGGCTGGAAAAGGTTATCATAATATTTAGCTAGACCAATTTGTGAACTTGAGCAGCTTCCCCCGCGGGTTGATCGTGAGAAGCAAAATATATTTTTGGGTTTATATTATGTTATATAAGATGTCACCTAGTAAAATGGTGGGTGGCAATGTGAATCCAACAAGTCAGTGACTGGTTAGACAAACGGCTCATGGCTGCATGTTGTGGTGGCTCAACGCTGTGAGCGTTACACTGAGGGTGTGAAGGAATGTGTTAAGAGTTCAACCAGCCTTCTAATACCACACAATCCCTCCCCCGAAGTTCAGAGGATCTTTTTAAACAGAATAAAGGTCCTTCTCGCTCATTCAGCTCCAAATAGTAGCACGTTAAAAATGGTCCAACTTTCCAAACTTTAGGTTTGGAGAAGACGCTGTAATATAGAACAGAGCAGAAGATAATTCACAGGCCATCAGGCCACTGCATTGTGGTTATGTTCTCACTCTTACAGTGCCATAGGCTTGTTTAAAGAAACTGAACAATGAGACACGCCAGTTAGGATAGTCGGATTGATCAAAGACATCGCTGATCTTCTTCTTCTTCTCCTCCTCCTCCTCCTTCTTCTTCTTCTTCTTCTTCTTCTTCTTCTTCTTTCAATGATAGATGGCGTGACCGTATTTTCCATTCATTCTCAATAAAAATAGAACATTATAATACTAAGCTCAAGATGCCTATATATAAAACGGGCATTTATTATCATTAGTAGTAGTAGCAGTAGTAGTAATAATAATAATAATAATAATAATAATAATAATAATAATAATGATAATAATGTAATAAATAATAATAATAATGATAGTAATAATAATAATAATTATTATTATTATTATTATTATTATTATTACTACTACTACTTTTTATATTATGTTTTTAACACAAGTTTCAGGAACTGAGCTTTCTATTTCAGCCGCATTTGACGGACCTTGTAGTACTCTTTTAAAAAACAGAAGCACAAACCCTGTGCTCATAGCGTATTTTAGCCTAAATTCGCGTTCTTTTGTCACTACAGTAGGCGCTGAAAATGAGACAATTTCCTAGGATAAAGCTGCTGTTTCTGGTGTTGCTGGTTTATCCGCTACGCGGTGGACTTCGTGAAGCTCCTTCTGCTCGCTCTGACAGGCTGTGTGTTGGACTGTGTGGAGCTTCACGGCGCTCTGCCGCTGCAGGTGCCCATTTCACTTACACACAAACCCGCCATCCTCTCAACACCAAGCCATTTTCTACCTGTTAGTAAATCTGTCTGGATGGATCCTTTCGGGTAAAAAGGAGAATCAGACCACATAAAGCCATAAAGCAGCCCAAGCTTGCCCACTCCTGCAGGACTGCGCAAAAGTGCAAAGTTAGACTGGGTTTAAAATGCTCTCGCTCCATTAACCTGGCCCACAGCAGCAGCCTATAACAGGCGACTAATCATAATACTACTACTACTACTACTACTACTACTACTACTAATAATAATAATAATAATAATAATAATAATAATAATAATAATAATAATAATAATAATGATAATGTACCCCCATGCGCTGTCATTTTAATGATTGCAGTTTTTACCTGTTTTTTGTTTTATTTCTTGTTTTATTTTGTCTTATTCGTTTGAATGTCCCAGTAGCAGTGAAGCCATGGACTGCATGCGAAACTGAAACAGGCTAATTTAATCATTTATCCTACACTTGGGTCTTCGCACAGAATCGGGGAAAATATTTGCCGATTGTGATGGTGTCTAACAATATCGAGTAGCTCAGGCGTGCAAAGCTGATACAGACGTGTTTTTGTTCTTTAATGAAATGACGTGTTCCAGCACAGCCATTAAACGAGTTTCTAGGTAACAAACGCTTCTCGCGTACAGACAACATTAAATGAAATAGCGGAACATATGGCAGCTGGAGCACAGCGCTGTGAGTGCTCATCTGCATAAAACCCACTGCATTAACTGTACGTGTGGCTTCAGCTCCAACGCGAATGCAGCACTAGGGGGAAAAACCTTGCTTTTTTTTTTTTTTTTTAATTTAACCCATGCTTATTTTGACGAATATTGCCCTGCATGTATAGCGTCCGTTAATTATCCTAGGTTAACGCACTTTATAATTTATTATTTCAGTAATAATAATAATAACGATAATAATAATAATAATACTACTAATAATAATAATGATAATAATAATAATAATTATTATTATTATAATGATTGTTATTATTATAAGTATTATTATTACTATAATCATAATAATAATAATAATAATAATAATAATAATAATTATTATTATTATTAGTAGTAGTAGTAGTAGTAGTAGTAGTAGTATTGTTATTATTATTATTATTATTGTTGTTGTTGTTGTTGTTGTTGTTAGGTGTTATTAAATTATTACATTTTCACTGGCAAAATTAACGTAGGTTGAATAGAAATGGCGTAAGTCGGAGTAATAGGCTTCTTACTTACACCCACAGGCCATCACAATTAGGAAAGCATTCTGGCTTTAGTTCTGTGTAGTTTCGTGTATTTTATTTCTTTGGCATTCGTTACTCGGGTTTGCTTTTAGTCAGTCTAACTCGTCTATATAGTAGGCATCATTATAGTAAATATTCAATCAAATTATGATTTATTATTCAAGTTCACGCTGTTGTCTTTTTATTAATCCCATAATAACTTTATTTGTAAAATTAAAATACCAACGTACCATTTTGATTTAGAGCTAGCTTCTTTTTTTGTAATGAGTCGATTTGGTCGTAGTGGATAAAAAAATATTTTTTTTCTTTTTATTTTTATCTGTAGGTCTATTTATTATTATTATTATTATTATTATTATTATTATTATTATTATTATTATTATTATTATTATTATTATTGCCCACAAGGAGCGTTTAGAAGTCAGTCTGGAGCAAAAGTGCCACTGATTTGAGTTTCAATGAAGAGAATTTCAATGAAGCCGAAAATGGTTGGAGCTTGTAGCGTGGGTAAGCCGACAGACAGTCCATCTGTAGATTTCCCCCGTTTCTTTCAGTCCTGAAGCTTTTGCTCTTCATCATCTGCTCGGGTTTGTCACAGCTCATGGCACCGGCGCAGCTGATTCAGAGCGGCTTGATGTATTTGCTTTGCTTTGCTGTGGCTTTCTGCTTTGAATGATCGCGACTCAAACTGGTGTAAAACGAGGAGCTCTGTGAGAAAAGACTTCGCTCCAGGCCCATTTCTTCCCTTTCATGATGCCGAGTGTCACGATCTATCCCCGAGCGCCGCGCGCTCCAGTTTGTGTTGTTTTGACAGGTGTGTGTGTGCGTGTGTGTGCGCTGATAGATAAAGTAGGACAACCAGCATACGGTGAGCTCGTCGCGTTGGCTTGCGTTTCTTCTCATATAGCATAACCTTAAAACGTTTTATTATTATTATTATTATTATTATTATTATTATTATTATTATTATTATTCAGCACGTATATCAGCTAGTGACTACCCTATGGATCAGTGCAGAGCTTTCCACAGACTAGCCACCAATGCGTTTATTAGGTGTGTGTCACTTCAGGTGTGTGTGAAACTGCAGCTGGACACCAGTTTAAGACTCCTGAGCTGTAAATCCTGAACAATGAAAGACCTTTGGAAGCCTCTCCCGTACTCGGTAGACTGACATTTTTCTTCCTATTTTAAAATGGCTTTTTGGACGCCTGTTCCTTTTTTTTAATGAAGGTCACTCTTTGAGCTCGTTTGGCCAAATCCGCCAACACCTTCACATGCGCGTGCATTCATCATTCATGTTGAACATAATGTATGCGCGTTTATTCGCGTCAGACTTTCTAAGCGCACAGCGCCATCTGCCGGCCGCCGCTGCAAGCTCCGCGACTTCACCATGCACACAAACACGGGCAAGGTTTAATGAGTCCAAAGTCCCCTCAACAACAACAACACACACGCACACACGCGCGCACACACACACACACACACACAAACACACACGCACACTTCTTTGCAAAAGGAAATTTTGTCAGGGGACACTGACTGTCACACTTGCTTCAGTTTTTGCACCTAAAACCTGCTTATTTTTATGTAGGCTATATTACACAATATATTACTTTCTTTATTTTACTTACATTTCACCCTTTGTTTTGTTCTGAAAAATTAATTGTTCTAAAATTGTATTTGGACATAATTCAACAAAGCCTAAGACTGATCCAACGCTCATGTTTCCTGTTTTGTTTTTTTTTTTAATTACATCTGACACACAGACCCACACACACTCATATGCACCCTACAAACCACAGAAGCCCACAAAAGCTGCAAGGATTACACATTTTCTAATAGTTTCTAAAACACATCCACTAAGGCAACGGTCACCACAGCGTTGTAGTGCTTTGTCTTTGTGTCTTTGTGAATTTGTCCTGCAGATTATTCTTAATGGCTTTAGTAAGTTCTCTTATCCAGCATAGGTTATCATCATTTTACTTATTTGTAAGGAAACTTATTTTAAAATACACACAATTTATCTTTTATTCTGAAAAAAATGTTTTTTTTTATGTTGTATTCAATATATTGTGCTTTGTTCAGTGAATAAAAATGTTCAGCATTTTAGAAATGTGCAGGGGAAGGGTTAAGAATTGAATATGATGTGGTTATACTCTTCAGGCACTGAATGTTTGGCAAAACTGACCTTTCCTATTACTAGAGTGTAATAAAGTACAATATGAATGAATGGCAGCAGAGTATAAGTTTTTGGACTTGTGTTGTCCTGATTGTTTTGCAAGTGTGCATTTGGCTTTGTTTGTGTTGTGTCTTAAAGGGACAGGCAGCAAGCTATAGCGCACTGACTCGATCGCTGAGCATGCTCATTATAACCTCTTCAGACTCCTCCTCCTCAGTCACATCAGCATGAGGGTTAATGAGGTGGGTGGGATACTGCAGGCCATTTTGCTCAGCGAAATGCTCCCAGCGCATATCATCACTCTCGTGCGTGATGTATCGCTCCTGCATCTTACACTCTAGATTACGCAGGTCCAGCCACATTTGGTAGTCCTGTAAAAAAACATATCAACAAACCATATTAGCTGCAACAAGTTTCTCGTTATGTCTTCTTTCCATGCTTTCAGCATTTACACACTCATTCGCTTTGCCAACCATTCAAGCCTAAACTTATAAGCAAACCATTCAACCATTCAGATAGCTAGGGTTATAACACTAAGCAGTTTCTGAGAAATTAAAAAACAGAGCGCTTTGAAAGAGCTATACATGCTTATACAATGTAAGTTACAAATATACGTAAGAAGCCATATTCAGTAGTATGTCTCAGTCAATATTCTCAATTCAGCCTTTGAATTTATCAAGGATGTCAGAATTTGGCACAAATTTCGACACTAACAGGCACAGGGTTTGGGTTTGAACAAAAATGCTTCAGTGACATGAGTTCACTGACAAGGGCTGTTTTAAATGTAAACTCATGTTTATGCATCACCTTTTTAGCAGCTGTTAAAGCATAAAGTATGAAGCAGTATGAATTATGAGTCTCGAACCGTGTCTAGAGTTTACAGAGAATGGTGTGAAAAACAAAAAACACTGAGTGGCAGTACAGCAGGGGAAATGCCTTACTGATGAGAGAGGAAAGCTGTGACTGGAAGGCTATGGTAACTGAAATACCCACTCTTTACAACTATGGTGACAGAAAAGCATCCCAGAATGCACAGCATGTAGAACCCTGAAGCCGATGGGCTACAACAGCTGAAGACCACATCAGGTTCCACTCATGTCTGAGGAATCTGAGGCTACAATGGGCACAGTCTCAACTGCACAGCTGAAGATTGGAAAAACATCAGTTCTGGTGAGTCTGTGCCCACTCTGCCCTGTAGACCTGTATCTGCATGATGGTAGATCGGAATGGAACCCAATGTGAATGGTGAGTGTATGTAACATTAACTAGGTCATCTTATAGCAGCTATGAACTGTTGCTTCCTCATTTACTCTTAAACTTGCACATTGATAAGATATAAAAAAAACAAAGTGCAATGTCCTCTGCCCTGAAGACTCTCCTCCATCCTTGGCACCATTTGGGGGTTGGGGGTGTCTTCAATGGGGGGCAGGGGAATTTTTACTTTGGCCCCCCCAAAACTAACGGCCAATTTATACTTCTGATAACTGTTATTCAAGCTTTCTGCATGCTGTAGCCTTTATCAGGTATTTCAAAACAGCATTAAAATGGTTAAAATCGTGTTTATTTCTGAGGCTAAATGCATTTGAGTCATTTTTTGTTCTAGGGGAACCTTTTTGTTCTGTCTGGCTTACAGACAGTCTCATGGCAGCACAGCACTGTCTCTGATACTAATATCAGTTTTACTGATAAGTATCACTGCTTATTTTTTCCTTCTTTAGTGACGTGCTCCCATTCTTGGGGTCACCATGTCTTAATCCGGTGCAGGGTTCTATGCCAGATTCCCTTCCTGATATTGACCAGGCTTGGGGTCAGCATTGTGTGTGCATTGCACCCCTCAGTGGCTGGGTTCAGCAGTGGGTTAGGGGCCTTGCTCAGGGGCCCAACAGTGGCACCCTTCCAAGCAACAACCCAGGGTCCTAACCTAATGGGTTACCAGTGCCCAAATATCACTGCTTATTTAAAAGTAATAATTAAAAAAGATTTGTCATTTTTTGACATTCCCCTATGTTTAATACAATTATTACATTTCAGTAAAAGTAACTGTTGTTCAACATTTATTAGCTCCAATTCCAACATTTTGGTGGTGAAAATGCAGAGTGATGCAAACACACCAATGCACAGGTATAAATGCTCACACTAGCTCAGGCCACTTGTCTAGGCTATGGCACAGACTCTACATAAAGCCTATGCATAAGTATAAATCAGCCTTAAAGCTGAATACATTGAAAAATTTATATCCATCATACATCCATGTCTATTTGGCCCTATGAACTGAAAAAGCAAACCCAGCAATACCAACGTGTTTAGACTGAAGCTGCAGTCTATTATGTCCATGTCAGAACTTAAAGCTACAGCTCCACCTCTGACTAAATCAACATCTCTTCACAGAAAGCTAACAATAACAACTTTTAATCCACTCATTGTTAGACTTAAAATATACAGAACATGCATCATACATGTCTATTTAAGTACTATAGTTGTTACTATAGAAACAGTACTGTCGTCACAGCTGTGCTCTTCTAGAAAAACACCTTCTAACCAATCAAGAGTGCTGAGGTATAAATCTGAGGTACATATCTATTGATTTATCTAGATAACTTATCTAGCTACCCTCTGTGGCAGGCAGACTAGCTATCTAGCTACTCTGACAGTGCACTCGTTAATAACGCGACTCTATATGACAGAATTGTAGATCGCCTAAGAAACATGATAGAAATATTAAATACGGTGCTCCCAAACTGCTCCTGCGCTGTTCCTCATGTATCAAACCTTTGATTTCCTTGACATGCGACATCATAAGAGGCAGGGAGTTCATGTCTGGAGCCAGACCCGTCTCGGTTTATTTAATAGACTCAGTACCTCAGACTGCCATTATAAATATCTGAAATGGCAATCTACACCTAAATACACAGCAAACGAGAGACTAATTCTAAAAATAGCATTGTTGTCAAAATGCTAAGATTGTCAGTTAGCAAAAATGCAAAGAAATTGTATTATTGCAATGTGCTGATGAAGTTAATTATACTGTTACTAAACAGCATGGCCATAGCAGCAAACAAGTAAACAAGATTTACAGGCACATCGCATCGTGTGACTTTCGTTAGACTGGATTCTGACACACAGCGGAAAGCCGGGCATTACGGGAAAGCAGATTAATTCTTCTGTGTAGACATGTGATATGAGACAGGAAACAGCACTGACCTGTAGCCAGGGATGGCTGAGGGACTTGTCCACACTGTAGCGCTTCCTCATTTTGACTTGCAGCAGGTTATTAATGAGGTCAATTGCTGGAACAACAAAGCAGGCTGTCAGTGGCTGGGCCATAGTGGGAAAGTCTCAGGATTAAGGGCTCATATGGATAACGAGCAAAACCAACATCATTAACATTATTTCAGGGGTCACAGAGCTCTGAGAAAACCCGAGAGTCTTTCACCTCCAAGCCTTATCCTGAGGGATTGCTGGGCATTACATGAATAGGCCATGACAAGCCCTGAACACACTCTCACTGACATCTTTCTTTAACCCCTTCCTCCTGCTCTCCCTTTATTCCTCGTTCTCACCCTTCATCATTCCACACACATGCACTTATTTCAAAGGCTCCCAAGATTTTGAGTATAACAAACATATTATTGCTGGCATCAGAAACAGAAAAACTTTAGGAAATATTGCACATTTAAAATGTAAGCATAACAAATAAGTAAATATTTTAAGGTGTGTGTTTTTGGGATATACAGGGGTTAGACAATGAAACTGAAACACCTGCCATTTTAGTGACCTGGCTACATCACGTAGTGACCTGACTACTATCCTGCAAGAAGAATGGCTTAAAATCCCTCTGACCACTGTGCAGGACTTGTAGATGTCATTCCCAAGACGA
>JAOVYV010000002.1:5266897-5282360 GCA_025674545.1 Hassar affinis | reverse complement strand
CACTGTGCAGGACTTGTAGATGTCATTCCCAAGAAGAATTGACGCTGTATTGGCCGCAAAAGGAGGCCCTACACCATACTAATAAATTATTGTGTCTAAAATGACAGGTGTTTTCATTTGGTTTCATTGTCTAACCCCTGTACATGTTCTAAAACTGTTCCTTAACTCCAAAGCAGATTATGTTTAATTTGGATAAAGTTCACATCATTCTTGATGAGATGATCCTGAACGGACACATCGTGGAGACCAACAAGAACCGCATTCTCGCACCACTGCTGGCCTTAGACAAGATGGCGGAAGGATAACGGAAACAGCTACACTGTTTGGACTCCATCATAATGAACACGTGCTATTTAAATATTTATTAACCATTTTGATCATGTTGATTGATCTTTACATATACTGGCTTTAACTACAGTCAGTAGACATTGTTAGGCAGCATGTACTGTAACTGTAAAACTGTTGCTTTGCAGTTTTTTCTTTACCCCATTCATCCCATCATTAGCCCTCACCGTTTCACTGTATTTGTTTACACTGCAGCGACATGTGAACATTACACCGCCCTAGACGTACGTAAAACTGCCTTCTGTAAGTAACTCAAGGATTAAGACTATAAGCAGCTGAATGGACCACAGAGCACTAATCATACTTTGCAAACATTTTAATGATTATTTTGGAGCATACACATTTGAAAATATTTGTTTACTTCAAACTGCAACTTGAGTTAAATAAATGTTTATAATATACAAAGAAAATACAAGGAGAAGCATAGCTTTTCATTTTTTTTTCTTTTTTTCCCCCCAATGTGCTTTGCACATGACCAGTGTTTTTGTCTCTGTAGCTTTATTGTAAAATTACACAAACGCACTCAGGGAGTTTGATCCTTTTAGCGGGATGGTGAACGTCTGAAACACACAGTAACAGCTAGGAGGAAAAGAAAATCGAAGATTAAATAAGTGGGGAAGAGACAGCATGTGAACGGATGCTGAACGCAAAACAAAGTGTGGGGGGAACTAATATTTTAACCAAGGCAGGCACTAGTAAAACTTAAAACCAGGATAAATGTCCAAACACTTGACAGTTAGCTCTACAGAAGCAGGTGCTTGCGTGCCCCCTCGGGGAAACAGCTGGTATGTGTGTTCAATAATCGGAAAAGAAAACCTATGCTGAAATTTACACACTCTCTCAGAGCTGGGGTGCGACAGTAAACGGAGGAGAACTGCCCTTGGCTACTAGTGGCTCAAGCCCTTAATGCAGTGCAGTCCCACTAAAAGGTGTAAGTGGGGTAACATGGGCTGCAGACATAAACTTAATCTGTTTCAGTAGCTAGCGGAGCAGAGATGGGCTTCCTTTTGCTTACAGATGTAAATGTAGGCTCTTTTGACAAAGGAGAGAAAATCATGGGTGAGCACAGCTTTTTTTTCTGCAACAAAACATGACAATACATGGAATTGGTCAGTGGTGCAGGGATCATGCTCAGTTCAGGTGGAAGCCCTTTTCCATGGTGGCAGCAAGGAGGCGCTCTCTCATGATCTCCTCAGAGGAATACTCGGGTAACTTCAGATAGTGCACACACGTGTTTACTGAGGGGTAGCTAGCATCAGTTGCATCCACCTACACATAAATAAGCACATTAAAGGAATATGACTGGTATAATCAATAAAAATAAAGGCTCTTCTGAATATCATTCATTTTAATTACGTGAAGACTACAAATATTTAGTAAGCATACCTTGCGGACAATTGTGAGACGAGGGTGCAAGTTGGCAAGACCACCAGGGGGCAGAGTTGAGCAGCCTGTTGTGAATTGGAGGAAGGCTTTCCTCTCATCCGAGCACATTCCACACAGCACTCTCACAAAGCGCAGGAATCCAGGACTGTGCAGATGGTAGGAAAGGAAAGCAGGGTGTTAAACATTACATTTGCTTTTGAAATATATAAAATGCATTATTATCAGTTTGTGTAATGGTATGGATTTCTCATGCCAACATAAGCTAAGCATATGGCCCACCTGTCCCGAGTGTAGCCCAGTTTGGGCTCTGTGTAGTTCACAATGTCCTCAGCTGTCCAGGATGGAGACTGGTTCCCACACAGGATCATCTGGACTTCTTTAGGACTGAATGAGCTCAATTTCTCCATAAGGAACACTCTGTTAAAGCCCTCTGCACCAAACCACACACAACACAGCCATTTAGCATGAGATGCATGAGATGATCCAAGTCTGTACATCGATCAACCATAACATTAAAACCGCCTGTGTAGTATTATGTGATCTTTACAGTATCTATTTTTAACTACTAGTTAAATATGAAAGTCATCCAAAAAATCTATTGTTTTTATTTCTGGGTCACCATTTATCATCTTTTGTTTTACATTATATTTAACCTTAGTTAAATAGTTGTCCAGTTCTACCCAGAAGCAAACTTAACCTGACAATGCATACATTTTTTCATTTTGTTTTATACTCTTAGGTCGTCTGAACTAACTCAATCTTATCTGTGATGTCAGAAACAATCAAACTAGCAACATTCATTTACACCAGGTTCATGTACTGAAGGACATACACTGAAGACCTCTTACCTCTGAAGGCCTCCATTTGCTTCTGTATCCCAGTGTGCATACAGAAGTCAAACATTAACTCCACATACTCCTCTGCATTGTCCAAGGTCACCATCTAGTACACACACACACAACATTTCTAGTTCAGATAGGCTGCATAAACCTCTACAGAGTTCCTTACCTGCTTTGGCAAGATCCTTCATGTGGTCCCCTTTGCATGCACCATGTTAAAGAGTAAGCATACTACTGTTGCATATTTGATGCATTGTTTAGCCCTATCTCATATGTCAATATACTGTGCACTTGATTTGTCTACTGAACAAACAACTTTGTAAACTGAGGCCCAGACCACTGAACACCTTTATTTAGAAAATCAAACTAATTCACACAAATCTACCAAAAGAAATCTGCTAAATCCTTATCTCTGAACAGAATGACCTACCTCATCCTCTCCATTGGGTTTAAGGTCCACTGCTGAGAAGCCGTGCACTTTGGATGAGGGACAGAACTGGAAATTTAATCTACAAAAATAAGGCCATAGCGTTAGGGTAAGTTTTACACTAAATAAACATGATCTAGTGCTAAAAGCAAAGTTCTTAATAATATTTGACAGTCATAGCTCACCCTAGATCTTCCATGCTTAGTGGTGGGCCTGAGCCCACTGGGTTCTTCAGCATGAGGCCCTGTAGCCGTGTGTTCTTCTCATCCTCTGAGAGGCTCTTATTGCCCAGTATCTGCCTCCTCTTTACAGCCAGCTCCTTCATCTCCTTGAGGAAGCGTGCCCTATGAGGGTTTACCAGCTCAAAGTCCTCCCATGTTAGGATGCCATGATACCAGGCAGGTGGTTTCGGCTTTGGCGGGTCCAAGATGAACTCAGATTTAGAGTCCTCATCAAAGCTGCCCATCAAATAGGGTTCTTCCTCAGTGGAGGCCTCTGAATGAATGTCAGAGAAGCGGCGGTCTGAATCTGAGCGCGTCTCATACAAAAGTCTGCTCATATTGCTCTTGATGTCACCCATGCAGAGCAGCTTGAAGAAAGGTTGTGAGAGAGGCAGGTCCACTAGCCGGTTGTCCTGTACACACTTGGCCAGGAAGATGCCTAAGAATAGGAAGAGCTTGGTGATGCGCTCCAGTTCATCACTATCCTGAGGAAAGGGTGCAGGGAAAAGGCCACAAGAGCGCTGTACATAATAGCCTGGTGGTTTCAGGCCTCCGCCGAGATCCACCTGACCAGAACAAAAAAGACTGTCTTAATAATAAGCAGTAACGATTCTGTTAAATTCGGCACCAATCAACATCCAAATACAAATATCCAAATTAAGAGGAGCAAACTGACCTGGCGTGACTCATCATCTGGAAAGTCATCATCACAGAGCCATATCCCCAGTGAGGTCCGCTGGAACTCCGCTGCCACAAGGGCATAGAACTCTAGTGTGGGACCCAGACCAGTGCCTTCTTCTCCCTGGAACTCCACCTGCAAGAAACAGCATTAATACGTTCAAGCTACTTGTATATACTGCCATATGCCAGAATGCCCCCTCCAGTTTTTCTTTTACCCCATTGTCAGTTTTTAATGAGACAACTAGTTGCATCTGTGGTCATTTTATGAGTTGTTTGTTAGTGCACTGGTGTCTCTCTACCTCGAGCACGGACTTCCTGTCGGCATGGATGTGCATGACACTCTCGGCCCACTCCATCATGCTCTCTCCGCGCGGTACTTTGACACGCTCGTGTTTGAGGCGGCCAACACGGAACTCGCCTGGTTCGTCCCGCCTCACTGTAGTGGATGGTCGCGTGCGCTCCATGGTTGCCTCCCTCCGGTTTTGGAGCCACACTATTGCCCTTTGTAACACACACACATCAATTTATACACCCTGTACCATGTTGGATCATTGTCAATGTTTTGTTTTGTCCAATTTCAGCCGAGTGTAAGTATTCCAACCAATAAGGCTAGTATTTAGTCGCAAAATTTTACTTCAGTGTTCTAATATCTCTAAACCTACAGACCTGGAGGCTCCAAATGCAGTGCAGGTGAAGAAGAGCTGCCGTGTCTCAAAAGGGATAAGGAAAGGACACTTGCTGGTTAACTGTTCACACCAATCTGGAAGCGCTCCACTGGCCAAGGCCAGAGGCTCCTGGAGAAAGAAGAAATGGCACATTGAATAATATGCATAGCTTTTATTGATATAATTACAACAGATCATTTAGCAAAAATTTTGCTAAATTTATTCTGTAAAAAGTTTTCAGAAGTCATCTGTTAAAGACAGTTTTAGAATCCAAGACAAATTATGAAGTGCTAGTGAGCAGACCAATGGTATCTGTGTAATATTAATGATTTTTCCTTTTTAAAAAGTGAAAGTCTACTACAGTGTTTAATTCACAATTATTCAAAATACTCCATTACCTCAATCTGTTGCAGAATTTTGGTTGTAATTTTTTTGCTGGTGAACTCTTCAGGTGATGCATTGAACTGCAGGTCATCCAAATCTACGCAACAGATTTTCAAACAAAGATTAAGTTCCCAACTTTAAAAATCTTGCCTTATCCTTATAAGCAGAATGCATACACATTTTTCCTTCATGTATGAGCTGGTTTCAAAAGCCTCCTCAATTAAAAATAGAATGCTGCACAAATTCTAGACAGACAAATATGCTTACATCGGCATGATTTTTGTTACTGATTACATTCTCTACTGAAATCCCCATTTAAACGGAATAAAAATCTCTTCAGTACTTCAAAGGAACACACTAAAAGGTCTGTGTACAATGCTCTGTGGTGTTGGAGATGGGACTTACCCTCCTGCAGTGTACGGCCAACTGCTGGCTCACCTCCAATAATGAAGAGGATGCGCAGCAGCTGCAGTACATCCTCAACACCGCAGGCACTCTGGGCTGAGCCAGCTTTGGCCTGTGGCTGCTCACGTGCACCAGACAAGATGTCGCAACTCTGCGTGGCTGCCAGAGAACCTGACCCGAGTCCTGAAGACCTGCAGCCCCGTTCACAGAAATCCTGAAAAAATCAATCAGAGTTATGGCACAGATATCAGCAGTCCATCTCCCCCACTTATTACTGCCCAACAGCTGACAATAAGCAGTAATACCAGGTAACTGTACAATGTTCAATATATGCCTTATTAAAAAAATAATGCAGCTCAGAATGTTTTACAATACATTTAAACAGATTAAAATGTTATGAGGACAGATACAACTATAACAGCTAACCAAGTAACAGTAAACTACAGAGAGAAAAATATTAAAATACAGTGAAGGGAAAAATATATATATATATGTATGTGAGCTTTATATAGACACTCACCGGCCACCTCGTTAGGTACACCTGTTCAACTGCTTGTTAACACAAATATCTGATCAGCCAATCACATGGCAGCATTCAATGCATTTAGGCATGTAGACATGGTCAAGAAGACCTGCTGAAGTTCAAACCGTGCATCAGAATGGAGAAGAACGGTGATTTAAGTAACTTTGAATGTGGCATGGTTGTTGGTTTTACATGGGCTGGTCTAAGTATTTCAGAAATTGCTGATCTACTGGGATGTTCATGCACAACAATCTCTAGGGTTTACAGAGAATGGTTCGAAAAAGAGAAAATATCCAGTGATTGGCAGTTCTCTGAGCAAAAATGGCTTGTTGATGGCAGAGGTCAGAGGAGAATGGCCAGACTGCTTGCAGATGACAGAAGGGCAACAGTAACTTAAATAACCACTCGTTACAGCTGACTTGTGCAGTAGAGTATCTCTGAACACACAACACGTTGAACCTTGAAGCAGATGGGCTTGTATTAATGGTGCAGGCTGGTGGTGGTGGTGTAATAGTGTGGTGGATATTTTCTTGCCACATTGTGGGCCCCTTAATACCAACTGAGCATCATTTAAACACCACAGCCTACCCGAGTATTGTTGCTGACCATATTATGACCACAGTGTAACGCACCATGTCGCAAAGCTCAAATCATATTGAACTGGTTTACTGAACTGACAAGGAGTTCACTGTACTCAAATGGGTTCCACAGTCACCAGATCTCAATCCAATAGAGCACCTTTGGGAGGTGGTTGAACAGGAGAGTCACATCATGGATGTCCAGTTGACAAACCTGCAGCTAACTATGTTTCCAGCACTTTGTTGAATCTACACCAAGAAGAATTAAGGCTGTTCTGAAGGTAAAAGGGGGTTAAACCCAGTACTAGCAAGGTGTACCTAACGAAGTGGCCGGTGAATGTGTGTGTTCTTTTTCTGGGGCAGAATGCATGTACAACATACATCTTTAATAGGGAAAAAAGTATTTGGTTTTAAGTTTAAATTTATTGGGGTTTTCTGAAATCAACAGGGTCAAAAATATAGATACGGGATCAAATATACATACTGCACACCTAAAATGTCCCATGGCAAGTTATACCTTGACCAGTTGCTTTCGGTAGCCATGAACAAGCTTCTGGTAGAATTCTGGTTGGATATTTGACCACTTTTCTTGGCACAACTGGTAGAGTTCAGTTAAATTTGTTTTCCTGGCTTGGACATTTAACAGTCCACACCACATTGTGTCCAAGTTTCAACTGTCTTCAGGTTATGCTGAGGAATTCTGAGATAGTATTCCTTCATCATTATTCCATACACTTTGTGCAAGGTATTAGTTCCACTGGCAGCAAAATCATGATGCTACCACCACCATGCTTAACAGCTGGTACAGTGTACTTAGGGTTCAATGTCTCACCTTTACTCCTCCAAAAATACTCACCTAACCATAAAACCTTCCACCAGAAAGCCATGGGGTCAGCTGCAAACTGTAGTCCAGCAGCTTCTAGTTCATGGTAGGTCTGTGCATTGGTGGTTCTTGGGTTGTTCCTGACCATCTGAACCAATTTCCTCTGAGCTAGGGTGACACTTTGGGTCGTCATCTCCCAATAACTTGTACTTACACATAGTTGTTTGAACTGATGATCTTGGAATCTGCAGTTGTTTATAAATGGCTCCAAGAGACCATTCCTGATATCCTGATATGAGCTCCTTGGACTTTCCCCATTGTACTGTTTGGTCAAACCAATGAATGCCGTCAAGGAAGCTCTTTTTATGTGGGCACAGAAAAGCCCCTAGCTGTAGTCAATCACAGTCACTAACAAAAAGTTCGTTTTGACCCTATATGTATAATTTTGACCTTGTGTTGATTTCAGAAAACCCCCCCAAAAATTTAAACACACACACACACACACATACACACATACACACATACACACACACACACATACACACATACACAAAGTCATTCTATACCTTGTATGCAGCTATGAGCTGCGAACAATTTCTGTTTTTCCTAATACTTTTATTAGTGCCGGTTAATTTCCAGTGGCGCAGGAAAGTTGAGTCTGCATTCTTCTGCATGTAGGTTATCAAGTCATTCTTTGGTAATTCATCTGTGCCAAGGTACTGTTCCACATGCTCTACAGACCAGCAACCCTACAACAGGAAGAACCAAATGTTGGTCTTTCCTGATTGTAAGTTTCACTCAATACACATGCATTAAAACAGGCCTAACCACTAAAAGGACCATGCAATTATCAAGATTATTCACTAGGGTCATTATGTCTCCCCATCAACAGCCTCTTAGCTACAAGGTTAGTGATGACAGACAGTCTACTGACAGCCACAGGAAAAAAGTCACAGGCAGTTTTTAATGAGTTGGAGAGAATGAGTGAAAGAGATAAATAAGTGTTGCTGCAAGAGAAGAGGAGGAGGGCAGCAGGTAAAAACACATTACCATCTTCCCACTTTCTTTCTCTTTGTCGGAGTCCTTCAACTCTCTGTACATTATCCTATAAAATAAGCATACAGCTAATGTAAATGATAACACAGGATGAAAGCAGTAACATGGTACACAAGCAGTATTTTAAGGCAACACAGAAGGGTAAGTAACTCACGTGTACGTCGGCTCCCAAATGCGTCGAAGCTTGTCGGATTTAATGCTGCCATTACAGGAGAGCTGCAGTAGCTTTTGGACATAGTAGAAAATGGTGGATTTGTAGTTGGTGAGAGGTAGTTCAACTTCCCGTGTGGTTCCCAGGCCTGCCACCTTCAAGATGAGAGCCAGATGGGGGGAGGGAGCACATTCCACCTCCTCCAGCACCTCTGAACGAGGTGTACCTGCATGAGTCACAAAACCGATAATCTACTTGGAACAGTTTTCGTTTTTTTGTAATCAGCAGTTCATTCTGATCTGATTTTCATGTTACATTTTTCAGTCATGTATCCACAGAATATAAGATTTTCAGTTAGAAAATTAGAACTTGTAAGTGTATTTGGGCAATGGTGGAAATCACACCAAGTTGCATTCGAAAAAATACCTGCAAACCAAAGATCAAGGCTGTAAATGTTACTACAAAAAGAGGGGTACCTGGTGTAGGGATGTCCAGATCAGTGGTTTGCTGGACGTTAGTCCGGCCTGGTCTGGGGTCAAACGCCGGGACTAGAGCAGAAAACTGCCGTTTCAGCACAAAGTCGTCATCCCACGTTCTACGCCGACCCCCTTTGGTTTCATATTCCTCCTCCTCCTGCCAGGCCAGCATTAAACATCACAAAATTTATAGAGTGCATTTATGCTTCAACCAATTACATAAACATGCTGTATACGCCTTTTCATCTCACCACAAGCATGCTTTTCACAGGAACCATGCCGATAGGAAATAACATTCATTTGCATGGAACAAATCAATCCAGACATTTCCCAACAGGATAAAAAGAAAAAGGAGCAACAAATGATATAAAATTATATTAAAAACAAAATGTATTTCCATTACCACAAAAGGAAACCAAAATCTAACTCAACAACTAAGTGGCACTGTACTGTTATCAAAACTACAACAAGTTTTACCCTATGTATATGAACGTGGTAACCAAGGTTGACCCTGGACCGTACCAGAACTTCCTCATACTCCTGGTCTTCCTGATTATCATCCTCGTTCTCGTCGTCGTCGTCGTCTGGTTCAGGCAAATCTTCCTCATCGTCCAGCTCTGCAAGCAACGTGTTTGCCCGGCAGCTATCCAAGAAGTCTGTGGAAAAAATTTAAGAAAAGAAAGAAAACAGGGAATGGGAAAATGGGAAAAATCTAATTCCAAAGAGAAGTTGTTAAGCATAACCAGGTAAAGAGATTAGTGAGAGGTAAATATCAAAATAAAGACAGAGAGCATCAAGATGATGTGCAACACAGATTAGGGGTAATGAGAGAAAGAGGCAGAAGAGGGATGTTTTGATAGGTGAATAAATCTAGCGTGGCCTACCATAGAGCGAAAACTCGGCCTCCTGACCTGTATCGCTCTCACTAGATGTAGAGGTCAGGCTGGTCGTCAGCGTGTTACTGAGCAACTGGCCGACAGACAAACCTGTAGTGGCTGTGGCTACATTATTGCTGCTGGTTACTATGGAGGTGGACATTGTAACGGTGGAGGTGGTACCAGTGGTGGTAAGGTTAGGAAAGCTCTGTGCACCCATGAGAGGAGAGGCTACAAAACACAAAAGTAATTATGCTATTAGTTAAAAAAAAAAAAGTAGACGAGACAAGTATGCTTAAAATATAGCATTTAAAAAAACTGAGATGTACTACTGTATACACGAGGTAGTTTTGCTGTTAAGAACTCAACTTCTCAAAAATATGCAGACTGACGTTCAGTTATACAATAATGTGTTCATATAAAATGTTGATACTAAGGCCCTACTTGAACTTCACATGAAATGTCTATCCCATTTTTTTAATTAAACAAAAGTTTTGTTTAAAAAAAAAAACAAAAAACAGAAGTCTGTGCACATTGCACATCACCGCAGGTTTCCACAAAAATCTGCATCATGACCCAAAGCAGGGCTTTGTGCAGAAGTCTAGATGATGTATATAGAAGTATAATCATTCTTAACTTTTCCTTATGTGGTGTTGTGGGCCAAGAAAATGCTGACTGACTGACCCTAACCACAACTACGGAAAAATCGAAACGAAGAATAAATATATATATATATATATAATAAAATAAATAAAAAAATTTTTAAAATCAGTCACATGCCCAAAGGGTTTTTTGGGTAATTCTGAAATATTACTGGGTCACATTCAGACAAGCTATAATTAAATTAACATACACATTATTTTAGTTTTAGTTCTAAACCATCCTGAATTGCACTAGTGCAACTCAGCAAGAATAAACACCACATTTCCCCATCCATCTACACTTGCTAAAGAAACTAGCTTTGTCTCTCAAATGTCATAGTAATGACCTTGTATAGGGCATAAATGAGTATCAACACTAACTGATTTGTCTACTGTTTGCTGTTTACTGTCACACCTACCAAAGGTCTGTATTGTCTAACAATCTAAAGTGTATTCAAGATTAGTAAATACTTTTGAATGTAAGGTGCCCGGTTTTGACTTGAGATGCAGCCCAAAGCAACAATCTTGACCACAGTGGTAAGTTTTGAGACAGGAGCTGCTCAGGGTGTCTAAAATGACTGCGCATGAAATCGCAAAACGTTTTACAGTTTGACTCGGAAACCCGATGGACAGGGAGGGATGTATCGGCTCTATGACACGTTATCTAGCAAATGTCACTTTTAAATCTTCTGGATAAACACAAGACATGCGGGCAAGTGTGTGAACAGTGCCGCTCGCATTGCCACTGCTTCTGCACAAGCATGCGCCGAGTACAAACCACAGCCCTCTGCTCTGCATCGGGTTCAATTACACCACCCCGGTTTTCACATGACAACAAAACATTACCCACTAGACTGCTAAGTCAGTGCTTAAGGAATATTTCTTTAGTTCTTCCGTTTGGTTTTGGTACCAGTCAAAAGTTTGGACACACCTCAAATTCAGTGGTTGTTCATTATTTTAAACATTTTCTGCATTGTATATTAATACTTAAGTCATCCGAACTATGAAGAAACGCATATGGAATTATTTAGTAAACAAAAGTGTTAAACCAGAATATGTTTTATATTTTAGGTTCTTTAAAGTAGGCACCTCTTGCTTACCTCTTAGCATTTTCTCAGTAAGCTTATGAGGTAGTCATAACACAACAGTTGTGTCTTGAGTTGAGTTGGTATCCAGTGAATAGCCCTATTTGAGTAATGTTCTAATCCATGTTATGGCAAGAACGTCTAAAGAAAAACGATGGGATGAGTTGGACCGCAGAGTGAAGGCAAAGCAGCCAACAAGTGCTCAGCACCTCTGGGAAGTTTACTATATGATTAATTATGTGTTCTTTCATAGTCTGGATGAATTCAATATTAATTTACAATGTAGGGAAAAAAAGAAAAACATTGAATGAGAAGCTGTGTCCAAACTGACTAATACTGTATGGACGTTACATAATGTTAAATGTCCAGCAGTCTTATAACATAAATCTGGAATAAAAAAATTAGTGTGGCTAAGGGTTGAGGTAGCAGATAATTTATATGATCTATCTGGGATTAGTTCGACAAAAAAGGATGGGAAGCCCTACAAAGGCATTATATTAAAAATAATACAATATGAGCATAGCGCTATTCAATTACACACTGCCAAACTAGTTTTAGATACCTAGTGATGTTAGAAAAACGATGTTAGTCAAGCATTTTTAGCCAAGGATTTTGTGCTACGGCATCAAGCAGTTTCTTACCTTAACTTTTTAGTTGTTTGCCAAGTTTACTGCTATAATTGCCAGTTATCTTTCTATACAGTTATCTAGAGTGTCAAGGCCACAAACTAGCTGCACTTTTCCAGAAGGAAACAAGCATGCAAATAAATCATTTTAATACTACAATTATTTGTACTAATTACAATGAATTTCTATCACTTAGCCACAAGTGTCCCTATCAAACCATCCATTACACATCCCTGTTATGCAGAATTTGCCCAGCCAACACTCAAGCATAATCTAGTTTCTAACATTAGTGGGGAATGGCAAAACATGTCTAAAATGTCAAGGAGCTCAAACCAATAATACTAGCAGCCTGGCAAGCCACGGCTACTCACCGGACGCAGCTGCAACGTTGCGGCCAATTGTGTTGGTATTGTTGTCACTGCTGCTGCGGCTCAGGTTCATGTTGTTGGTGGCGTTGGTGCGTGCCATGTTGGGAGCTCGGCGCACAAATGACTCCATGAGACTGGCCTCACGTGACGACAGGTTAGGCACACTGGCACTCGAACTCATAGGAGCACCAGCTGCAAGCAGTGAGCTGACTGAAAGGCGAGCACCAGTGCCTGGGCCCAAGGGCCTCTGGGACACTGCAGCCTTGCCAGATGAATCAGAGACGGAGCTGACATCGGGTGAACTGACGCTAACTGGCCCCACAGAGATGGCTGTTGATTCACTCTTGGGCTCAGCACTTTCGCCGGATGCGGAACCACCCTCGGCTGTGGAGAGAACCACAAGTGGCTCCTGTCCCTCTGTCCCAGTGGGTCCACCCCCCTCAAGTGCGCCCTGCTCAGACAGGCCCTCAAGCCTGCGAGCAGAACCAAGGCTGACATCACCACATGCTGAGCTGCTGCTGCCCTTGCGACCAGAAGATGCAGATGATGGGCCACCCCTGTCCGGACAGTTGTTTTTGGCTAGGCTGGTCCAGGGAGTTGGTGGGCCTGCAATAGCGCACGAAACAGTTTTGGGTGACGGCGCAGACTCGGGGTCATACCCCGGCGCTAACTTCAGGTCAAACTTCCCTTCCGCACCCATGCGGTAGGAGTTCGAGCCACCAGCATCCCAGGTGACATCAATCCAGCCTGGAAGAGGATGGGAAGGAGGGGGGTACATGAACAAGTGAGACCCAGTCAAGGGAACTGAGAAAGACAGCAGTGAGCCAAAGATGGCAGCACTGCCCGACACTAGAACAGAGATTGAGTAATAATCAATTTCAACCTCTTCCCCTTTACAATTCAACCAATTTAGATATTTTGGATGGGGAATGTTCAATGCTACATTGTGAAGTCTTGTCAAAGGAGCAAAAAAAAACAAAATCACAAATGAATGAACTGCTAATTCTCCCACAGCACGATTAAGGTATGTTACTACAAATATACAACTCTCAGAAGCTCTCATTTCAGTGTCCCAGCCCCTACTGAGTGGCCAGTGTTTCTCACAGAACTAGATTATATTTGTGGAGGTAAGCATGGGTAGAAGGGATATGGACTGAAGAAGCAAACATCAAGTTAAAGAATTAACATAAAATATCACCTTGCACAAGCAGTTGGTATTGACTAGCAGCTATACAGAGTTTGTTAACCTTGACAAGAATAACAACTTATTTAAAGAGATTGATAGCATTGTATTAAGATAGACTGACTTAGAATTAACTAGAATGCATCAGTTTTGGACAAATTTGTGCAGAGATGTTCAGGAAAATGTTCAGGGGTTTGCAAGTAGGGGCTGTATAAAAAGTTGCCTTGTGGACATTCATTTTCCACTTTCAGCAATATTACCGTTAAGTGTCTAAAAGCTGCACCTAGAGTAACTGTGGTTTCAGGAACAACAACTGGCTTAACCACAGCCTGATGTTCACAGCTCTACAATTAAATAAGATCAAACCCATCTTAAATGAACATGGCGATCAATGTTGATATTGTGGGGGGCCGCCACAAATAAATCAACATAAGGGGAAACACTGCTGGCAGTCACGTTTTAGGGAAGAGTCACCCACTACACTTTGTACCCATGCAACACACCAGTCTTTCAAAATGAGTATACTGCTTACTCACTATATGGAAGTAAAGTGTTCTGGACAGACAGTAGGGGTGTAACGATACACAAAAATTCGATGTGTTTTGATACGCTGATGTCTTAATACGACAGATTCTCAACACAGCAAATATAAACCCGTAAACTCATCTTAGAAATCCATTTTCAATTTACTAAAACATTCAATATTACATAATTCAATAACTTAACAATAACTGAAACTTATTAATGAGAGACGGAATGACTGAATTCCACATAAAAACAAAAACCATGTAGTAGACCAGAACAAATGTAACCTTGGTCTGGTAATTTTCACTGGCATGGCCCCATTGCAAATGGAGCATGGCTGAATTATGGTGCTTTTCCCATTCAGCTGTTAACTAGCTGTGCACTCTGAGACTCTCTGTAACCATTGATTTGTTATATTGTAATGTTTCTTTCCATCACTCAGTGGGAGCAAACGCTTCAAACATATAACTCTCACAAAAATGTATTTGCTATCCCAATGGGATTTACAGCCTTCTGCATTGCCAAAAAAGGTCACATTGAAGACCATGACTATAAAATATACACTGAAATACCAGAAACACTGGGACTGGAGCCTATGCAAAACATACATAGCAGTGTCACCTATGCACATCACTGGTTGTGTCCACCAGCGCGCATATAAAGAGAAAGACATCTATGGAAGCTTCTAGAGCTGATTCGGCAAGTTATCATGATTCTGAGATTTCAATGTGGTTTAACAGTTGGAGCTTGTGAGTTCTGCTTGGTCATAGCATTTCAGATATAGAAGCAAATTTTGGATTTTCACGTATGACAATTTCAAGGGTGTACCGTGACTACGAGCATTTGCAGCAAACCCTTGAACTCATGACAACAGTGAGGCTCTTGGTGAACGTGACCAGCGTCGGCTGCCAAGTATCATTTCACGCGATGGGCGTGCAACACTGCCTCAAGTTACATTGGAATTCAACACTGGGGCCGCAACAAACATCACTGTGAGTTATCCAATGGCAAGAGACACTGTTTTTTTAATGTGATCAACATTACATGCAGCGCTGTCTTCTGTGGCAAAAGTGTCACCCCACACACATTCTGCCATACAGCAGTGGAAGAGCAAATAGACAGGGGGGACAGGGGTGGCTCAGTGGTTAAGGTGTTGGGATACTGAATAGAAGGTTGGGGGTTCAAGCCCCACCACCACCA
>JAOVYV010000002.1:5218516-5232312 GCA_025674545.1 Hassar affinis | reverse complement strand
CAGCATACCAGGAAACATTTTCCACCACCAGAATCACGTAGTGACCTGGCCACTATCCTGCAAGAAGAATGGCTTAAGACCACTGTGCAGGACTTGTATATGTCATTCCCAAGACGAATTGACGCTGTATTTTTTTTTTTACCATTGATGTGGTGATGGTTTTTGTTAGACATTTATGTGACATTTATGGAAGGAGTCAGTGTTTTTCAACATTTGGTTTCTGGGTGAAATCTCATTAAATGTGAATAATAAGATGTTGAAATGGACGTCATTCATTAATACATTATATAATATTCATTATACAATATCACATTCATTAATAAACTTTGTAATCATTGGCATATTGCTGTGGTATAAGTGAAAGAATACACTTGAAGACCATGCTGTTATAGGGGAAAAAAATTCACTTGCGGACAAAATAGCTAGTTGGCCAAGCGTGAATAAGATAGCAAGATATTTTCTTTAGTAACAAACAAAAGCAGTTAAAATGGTTCATTCATAAAGTCACACGTACCTTAGGGCTGCCTTTTCTGCCATTGTTGCCTTGCCTCTTTACCTTCTGCAGGTGGTAAATATACTTATCGTTGTTGTCCCTTATACAAAAAGAAGAGTAGTTTCACCAAACAACAGCCAAAGCTTTACCCATGTGCAGTTACAACAGCTCTTTATATAAGGATATGCATAATTAAACTGAATCCTAAATAACTTCCTATGAATACACTCTTGGGTGGCACTGTTGCCTCACGGCAAGAAGGGACTGGGCTCAGGTCCTTCCTGTGTGGAGTTGTATAGGTTTTCTCTGGGAGCTCCAGTTTCCTCCAGGAGCTCCAAAAATTGGAGAGATGGTAGAAATTGAAGAATTGCCCCTGTAAATGCGTGAATGTGTGTCTGTGTTTGCCCTGCAATGTACTGGCTTTTCTCTGCCCTGTAAGCCTTGGCACAAGCTCCAGCACTCGCATGACCCATATAAGATAAGCAGCTTAGAAAGTGAGCGAGTGAGTGAGAGAATACATGTACTGTACTATTATATATACTGTTTGTGTCATCATGGTGTTGTGGAAACTAAAGCGTGCACAATAATACCAACAGCAAACCGTCCGAGATTCATTCCATCATGTACACGAATTGGCCACTTTACTAGGAATGCCATTCTAACACTGGATAAGACCCCAGGTTAGACTAACCTATTGAATTAGTTTGATCTTTGTGACATGGTGCATCATCCTGCTGGAAGACGCCATTGTAAGACAGGGTCTATGGATCTTTGGATCTATGGGTCTATGGATTCATGCTACCTCTCACAGCAGCAATCAAGATTCATCAGACCATTTTCAGAGTGCCCAATGAAGCCTCAGAATCCGGTTCTTGGCTGACAAGAGTGGGGCCAGGTGGGTTGTTCTATTGTTGTAGGCTCTCTGTTTCAAGGTTCGGCATTCTGAAATGCTTTTCTTCTCACCACCGAAATTAAGAGAGGTTATTTGCATGAAAGTAGCCTTCTTGTCAGATTAAACCAGTCTGGCCAATAACGGATTCCTCATTAACAAAGCTTATCTGCCTGTGGAGGTTTAGCTGGCTGGATGTTTTTGCACCATTCTGTGTAAACTCTAGAGATTGCTGTACCTGAAAATTCCAGGATAAGCAGGTTCTGAAATACTCAAACCAGCCCATCTGGCAGCAACCACCATGCCATGGTCAAAGTCAGAGAGATCACATTTTGTCAACAGACTGATGTGAACATTAACCAATTAACATTAGTCTTGACCTGTACTGCATAATTCTATGCATTGTGGTGTATAATATACAAAAATAAACACAAAGTATATTTACAAAATGAAACTGGGCAATAGACTTAAAAAAATCAAACTGATTTGTTATATAGCTCAAAAGAGCCTACCTGTTGACAGACCGCAGCATCCCTGGGGTAATGTGCAAACACTGAGGCGTTTTCACTGAAGAAAACATGCTTGAGCTCGGGGTTTGTGGATTTTGTAGATTGCCAAAATCTGGTTCATCTCCATTTGTTGACCATACAGGCAACTGCATAAAAAATAGCTGTTAGTTGTACACTGGCATTTTACCCATTTGTTTTCTCCTCATGAAAAAGACCACCATGTTAATATTTCATCATCGTATTTAAGAGAGTATTGCTAAAGAGTCAGCATCAAATCACTGCATTTTATGGATTGTAATTTAAATGTTAAAGAATTATCTTGAAACCCTTAAGAACTTGAGTACCAATGACCAGACACACAGGTTAAACTGAGCAATTTCCTTGTCTGCTAACGACAGGCACAAGCATGCATTCATTTTTTTTGTAAAATACTAAGATGACTTTATAGTGCTCAGCTTAGGTTCTATCACACTACTACACAGTTGACAGTTGAACTTAATCAAACCCTGAAGCATACATAGTACCAGGAATTAATGCCAGAAATTTAATGTCAGTTCTCTGGCCACTCCAAGAGTATTTCCAAATTTCCAAAGTTTTACACTGCCAAGGACTGAGAGGCTGCCATTCAAGAAAGAAGCCACAGTATTTGGTAACAATGACCAGAGGTATGTTTGGAGGCGTAAAGGTGAGACATTCAACCCTAAGTACACTGTACCAACTGGGAAGCATGGTCGTGATAGCATCAGGCTTATACTGCCAGTGGAACCGGTACCTTGCACAACGAGTATGGAATAATTTACAAGGAAGATTACTTAGAATTCTTCAGCATAACCTCAAACCATCAGCTAGACATTTGATACCTGGACACAATTGGGTGTTCCAACAGGATAATGACCCCAATCACATCAAAGGTGGGTGTGGAATGGATAAAGCAGGCCAACACTTTTGGAATAAGCAGACATCTGCTTTTCTCTAGTAGGTTCCACTGTAGAAGTTCACAAACAATGCTGAAGTCAATTTTGCCTGGCCAGCGTTTTTCATTTCTCTATTCTCCACACACATCATCAAAGATCATGGATGGAAATCAAACTCTTGAATAAATAAAGCAGTATACAGAAACATTAGCCTTCAACCCGATCTGCTCCAGCTTTGAAGTTGAGCTAACGAGAACATGCAAAGTTCTCCCATTTCGTCGGACTGAAGGGCTCCCACTGGGGTCGAATTCGGAGCCAAAAACCGCTCTATGACAGCCATAGTGACATGCATACAACTTAGGACATGGGAATGACATGGGAATCTTTGAATCTAGTATTTTAGCCATACCATTTTATTTCATCTCAGCTGAAAGAGTAAATCAATTCCCTCCTTTTCATATACTTAAAATTGGTGCTGGTTTTGGTTGTCCTGATCTTTAATTCAAGTCTAGATGAATTAAATTAATCTCTTTATCAAAAGTTGTTTGCAATCTACAACCTCACCGCTGGATGTCACAAAATCTGACACACTACACCTTTAATGTGGTCTCACCCAGCTACAAGTTTAATATTTCAACATTAGGAATGTGTTGGTCTAAGCTCTTACAGGAATTCAACAACGCTGTAACAAAAGCAGAACCAGAGGCTTTTACCTTGATTTTATTGCGTATTGGTGAGCCAGCAAAGATGTCATCATGATCATCTTTGGGCATAAGATCCAAAAACTCCCACATCTGTTTCTTCCTCTTGAGAGTTCCAACTTTAGCAGTAATTGGAGCAGTTTCTTTTGCTGGAAATAAAATGACCTTTGCTTGTGAGAGGCTGCCCTATCCAGGGTAAAACAATGCTAGCCAGTCTTTACAATAAATCACTAGGCTATCTATCTAATAGATTCTTTTGCATAATAATTACCTGGTTCAGCCTTTTCAGAATTCTTTGCCTTGCCTCGCTTTCCTTTGGGTCGTCCACGAGTTTTGTAAAGTGCAGTGTACTGTTTCTGGCACTCCTCAGCTGAACGTGTGCCAACTACCAGTGAGACGTTTACCCAGTAACCACGCTTGTGCTTGGGTAATGAGTTCACAGCCCTAGGTAGGTCAATAAATACACAACATATCCATGTTTTCTTATCATATGCAAAACGTTTGACTGAAATAACAATAAATAAAGGTTACCACAACAATTATTAGTATTAATATTATGATGATGATTACTATTATAATTAGTATTAGTAGTAGTAGTAGTAGTAGTATGGATTCATGTTTGGAAGCACCCACAGGATGCCTTTAACTCAAAAGGCCAACTCTCAAATACATTGGATGATCAATAGCAATTGGATAGGGGGTGTTGATATACAGCATGTATACATACAGTACATAGAAGGAATTAAGGCCCTTTGGTCTCTTAGCCTTTCATTTCTATGAATGAAATATAAGCTCTGTTTTATTGAAGAGCTATCAAAAGTCTTATTCCCTAATCAGTGTGAGCTCTGTGATACGGCACTGGTGGCTGACTGGAGCCATTTCCTCTGATTACTGTATCAATCAGGTCAATTGGGCAGCTTTTG
Organism: Hassar affinis; assembly: GCA_025674545.1. Classification (NCBI taxonomy): domain Eukaryota; kingdom Metazoa; phylum Chordata; class Actinopteri; order Siluriformes; family Doradidae; genus Hassar; species Hassar affinis. Next base: position 5,227,883 of record JAOVYV010000002.1, on the reverse strand, counting down.
CAGCCAGACTATGACACTTGTTTGTTTATTAGTTTTTAATGTCATTTCAGCATCAGTGGCTATATATGAAAAGCACAAGGATACATCGATACACAAGTCTTTCATCAGTACACAAGTTCAACTTTCGAACAGTCATGGGGCAACTTTGCATGTCCAATTCACCTAACTTGCATGTCTTTGGACTGTGGGAGGAAACCGGAGTACCCGGAGTAAACCCACGCAGACACAGGGAGGACATGCAGACTCCACACAGAAAGGAACCAGACTGCTCCCACCTGGGAATCGAACCCAGGACCTTCTTGCTGTGAGGTAACAGCGCTTCCCACCGAGCCACCACGCTGCCCGACTATGCCACAACTTCTCAAATAAATTATATTCAGCTTACTGGAAAGTAGATTCATAAGAAGTGTTAAATGCAGGTAGCCTGTTTGGGCCACATATTCTTTAAAAGCTAATAAAATGCCTGGATGCCCTACATGCCTACCTCCACTCAGTGCACATGACAGGAGTCTTCCACAAAGCTAGGCAGACATATTTCTAAAGCTACTGAGCTAATCACACAAGAATATAATTATTATTGAATGCTAATAGAAGACGACTTAGGTGGGGGTGAGATTTTTTTTCAGATGGATACTGTCAAAATCTAGCTTACTCTTGCTGGTTTTTCCAAAATTGCATACCCTAGCTATTAGGTAAAAGGTCACTGACCTATTATAATAAAGATACACTTCAAAAAAGATTGACATACTCATTAAGTTTCTTCAGCTCTATATCGGTCCATGCTCCTTCTAGCCCATCTGGTTCAATGTCAGGCTGTTTTGCAGTTTGCTCCTTGATGCTTTGTCTGCTCACTGTTGGTTTTGATTTCTTACCAGAGTTATCAGTCACAGGAGGCTGAGGATCATCTGTCTTTTCAGATTGCTCAAGATGTTTATCCATATCCATTCGGGCATATCCATTCTGTTTCCTTTCAGGAGCTCCTGATCTTTTCCTTCCTCTTGTCCTCTTCACAGTCGACTTTGAAGTCATGCTTTTATCTTCTCCAATTGACTCTGAAGACGGACTTCCATCACTAGCATCAGTCATCATGTAACTCTCATGTTTCTGTGGAACCTTCTTTGGCCTCCCTCGCTTATTTTTACTGGCCACTTTACCTTGCTGCATAGGGAGGTCCTCAACCTCAGACATAGCAACAATGGGGGGTACAGGTCTGCTTTTCTCATCCAAAGCTTTTCTTCTGGATCGTTTTGGAGGATCTGGCAGTGTAATTAAGTGATCTGAATCTGAACTTTTCTGAACTTGAGATTGTGAGAACCTGGTGTCAGAGACTGAGCATGGAGTAGAGTCACTGTTAATTACTTTGTGCAGACGCTTCCGGTTGGTCCGTGTTTTAATTTTTCTCTCAGGGGCCTGTACTGCAGAAACATCACCTTCAGCTGGAGAGCAATACGCAACAAACGTGGGCACCATGGAATCTGAGCCTGTTGAGTTTCTCTCTCTAGAATATGACCGCCCCCTCCTCAGGTACATTCGCCCAGACAGCACTTGCTCGTTGGCAGCAACGTCTGATCCACAGTCAGAACTGAAAACTGTATCCTGAGATTTATTCTGAGAAGTTGTTTCCCGTGCTTTGGTTCCCTCAGTCGCCCTTTGTTTAACAAGTCTCCTTGGTTTCAAAGTATCCTCATCACTGGTGCTTTGCACTTTTGTCACTTGAGTATAACCAAGGGAAAAAATCAACAATATAACAACTCAATATATCATATAGGCAAAACCAGGGGGAAAAACATCAATACCAGGCTTGTGATATTACAATTTACCTACACATGATTTAGTGAAAAGACCTCTGCTATTTCATATCAATTTAACAATAAACCAGGGGATGGGCTGAACGACATATTAATCTGGAATAATGTGCACAGGTGTTATTCTGTAAAGCTGTGTTGTGACAACATCCATTGTTAAAAGTACTACATAAATAAAAATTTACTGAAATGACATTTAACTGTTTCTATATTAACTGACACCGATGGAAAAGAACCCTGGCTGGCTGTTCACAAAAGAAATATTCTAATCACTTGAGACACTGGATTTCTGCTTTTCATAAGCTACAAGCCATAATGATCAAATGAAAAAAAAAAAAAAGCTCGAAATATGTCTCTTGACGTACAATGAATATAAAATGTATGATAGTTAAATTACTACAATTATTATGACAGTTAATATGATAAATTAAATTATGAACTTTCTCCACTATATTCTATTTTTTTTGAGATGCACTAGTATATACTATATACGCTATATTTGTGAATCAAATATCTTTTTTAATTAATATCTAACAAAAAAGTAGTAGTCATATTCATCTGCAGCTGCTGCAATCCGAGCCTGAGGTGTCTCACAAACATAAAGAAAGCCATGGCATGGCAATTGAGTAAAGGTAGCATGTTAATTTCATACCTTAACAAAATGTAAAAAAAAAAAAGGATTGCCAGATAGTCAATATGGAAAAAGGAACCAATAGTCAAACAGCCCTACCAGTAACCAAATTGCACAAGGCTAATTGGACCTTCCTCATTCAGTATAAGTAATCTATGCTTAATCTTAAAAAATAAAAACAAAAAAATCTAAGCTTGGAATATAAAAGTAAGAAGGACTAATATGCTGCTTATGCAATAAGTTGCAAATGTTTGACACTGCACATTTAACAAATAATAAGTAATGTATATTTATGCTTTCATATGAAACATTCAAAGTAATTTACCCTAAAGAACAGCTCTTCTGAATTACAACAGTTATGTAACCCATCATTCACAAACACTGCTCACTTGCAGCTGCACCGTATGTTGGAACTTCCCATTTGGCCTCATCACCACCATGGAACACCATGGAGTTATTATGCAGGGGTGTCTCAGTGGTTAAGGTGTTGGGTTACTGAATAGAAGGTCGGGGGTTCAAGCCCCAGCACCACCAATCTGCCACTGTTGGGCCCCTGTGCAAGGCCCTTAACCCTCAACTGCTCAGCTGTATAAATGAGATAAATGTAAGTCACTCTGGATAAGGGCGTCTGCCAAATGCCATAAATGTAAATGTTATTAAAATAAAAATGTATACTTCATAGTGTTTTCTCCAGCTACTCTACTTTTGTGTGAGCTGCCCATTTTTCACATAAATGACTTGTGTGCAAATGGGCTCCTAGAATCTCACAGTGGCTTCAGAAAAAGCTTGGACATGCAGCCTAGTTTTAAGGCTGGCTATTTCATATTTTATGATCAAGACGCAGCCTAAACGGTGAATCAATTCACTTTATTCCTTACTCAAACATTGCCATTGTCCATTCAATTATTGGATGCTTTGGAAATAGTGGTAGGTATCTGTTGCCTGTAGGGTGATTGGACTAGAAGTACCAGTAACGTTCAGAAAACCAACCAGTTCTTCTAAGAAAACCAGATGGGTGCACATTTAGCGTTTATCTTTGAGGAAGAATTTGCATTTGATTTTTTTTATTTTATTCTTTTTTTCTTTTGGCCTGAAATAATTATCATCCTCTTTTTGTCACTGATAATCATTCTCAACACATTTGCACTACTTTACATTTATGGCATTTGGCAGACACCCTTATCCAGAGTGACTTACATTTATCGCATTTACACAACTGAGGGTTAAGGGCCTTGCTCAAGGGCCCAGCAGTGGCAGAGGTGTGGATTTGAACTCATGACCTTTGGGTTAGCAGTCCAACAATGTAACTACTGAGCTGAAAAACACTGACCCCTGAAAAACAGTGGTCGACCCCTAAAATCAGCCCAGTAAAACCTACTCTCTGACAGGGTTGCAGTTTGGGTCTGTGGTCAAACATACCCTGAAGAAAAGGGCACCGATTTCAGAAAGAAGAAATCAGCACAGCCAAATGGACCAGTCATGTGGCACCCACAAGCAAACCAAAACCTGGCTTGTACAATATGTACAATATTGGCCTAGTGCAGTGTCGGTACAAGCCCATCCCTTGGTAAAATACCAAAAAAAAAAAAAGAAAAGATGAAATCATAAACCTTACCTGGAGGTTTGTACACAGGCTGTTCTTTAGGCAATTCTAGTGGCTCTAAAACTACCACTGGTCTTGTTTTTGGCTTTAATAAAAAAAAACACAAATTATTAAATTATACAAAGAACAAATAAAATCTTTAAGAATACTTTACAAGTGGAAGAAAAAGATGCATAACAGTGCCTACTGTCAATAAAATGGAGGTTGATGTATAATCCTCATGGACTGTAACATTCATATCGGGCCCTACAGTGATCCTGCCTCCTCTCCAGTACTCCAGAGGTGGTTTGATGAGACGGCCACTGCGGGAAACTGCAGCACTGTGAGCCTGCACAGCGTCTGCAGAGGAAGCAGCTGCACCAGACAGAATTTACCATGATTGCATGTGTAAATTCATACAAATACACCCTGTGTTAAAATCTCCATACTAAAAGCTTACATTTCTTGCTCCTCTTGTGATATTTTAAATGTAATAAGTGAATTGTCTATACACATTAAAGTTATTTTGCTGGATGTAATTAATAGTTAATAGTCATTTTTATTGAAACAGACTTACGGGTCACCAGGTTTTCTGACTCGAGTTGTTTGGCTATCCGTTTGGGGAGCCTTTTTTTTCTTCGTTCAGGCAGTGATACGTCGTTCCGCTGTTGTTTCTTTCCACTTCTAAAATGATTAAAGCACCCAAATTCAAGCTTTTTATGAAGGAAACCAAAATAAAGGTACACCTCAAAATACATCACCAACATACCCTTTATTCACAGCCAAGAATTGCTTCAGGTACTCCATCCACATTTCTGGAAAGCCGAAAAGAAACTTCTTCAGAAACCAAGGAGGTAATGCTGGGGAAGATACGTCTCAGTTAGACCACCAGAGCAGTAACAACTGCAACTCAATGCAAACTGAGAATTTGTACGAGAATGGTTTGCTTACATGAATTGTGTTGGTGTGACATCTTTCCAACAAGAACATACGTCCTACCGGATGCGGTTTTAACTATGTTACTTGAAACTCGCTCAGTGATTAAACTACTGTGCCAAGGGATCTTGGTGTCACTATTCAGAGCGGGGAAAAAAAATGAACACATGAAGACATGTCCAAGCACAGACATTCTGCTGCCTACAGACAGCTGAAGAGGGATTAATAGTTATGAAACTTGCACATCTATGACTTGCATCTTTTCCACTTGTATGGTCAGATACAGGTTTTAAATCATTATTTCCTTACAGAGGAAACACTTGAAACTACAGACATTAGAATAAAACTCCTTTTATTGTGCAGAGAATGCTTTTATTTTATATACCTATAAAATGAACTTACATGCGAATACCATCAACAATAAGCTCTTTGTTGTGCAGCTTCACGACCCAATCTCTTAAATGAATCCCGTTCACCTAATGTTCAGATTGGATACAAATGAACATACCATAATGAAACAGGTAAGGAACATGTTATGCACAGGATGTGATTCATCTTGTTCACATATACACTGAAATACCAGAAAAACTGGTATAGCAGTTAATACTTGGTAGCTCCCCCACAGGGTCTTGGAGGGAACATTGCACAGTCCTCACACTGATGTTTGTTGAGGCCGCAGCATTGAATTCTGATGTTCCTTGAGGCAATGTTGCACACCTATAACGTGAAATGATTCTTGCCAGCTGACACTGGTCACGTTCACCCAGAGTTTTTTTTACGGCCACGCTGCTGTTGTAAGTTCAACGTTTTGCCGGAACGCTTGTAGTCACTGTACACCAATTGAAATGCTCATGCATGAAAATCCAAACTTTGCCTCTACCTCTGAAATGCTATGACCCATCTCACGAATTCCAACTATTAAACCATGTTGAAAATCTCAAAATTGTGATAACTTGACAATCTCACAGTGGAAACAGCTCTAGAAGCTTCCATAGATGTCTGTCGCTTTATATACAACACTGGGGACACAACCAGTGATGTGCAAATGTGGTGTTCCTGTGTACTTTGTATAGGCTCCAGTTTTTCTGGTACTTCAATGTATATTTCATTATTGTAAACAGTGTGTGAATTACAAACAGACAGAAATAAATGATTGAGTGTTTAAATCTTAGACTTACATTCATCCTTCCGTCCGTTTCATCAGTCTGCTGTTTGGAATTAACTGCCTTTTGCTTTCGGGGGATGGAGATGCGGGGTGATAGCTGCAGGAGAGAATCCTCTATCAGATCCTCTATCAGGGTCCGAGGCGGTGGTCCTGATTGCTCATACTGCATGTTAGGCATTTTCTCTGATCTCTGTGGCTCCGGCTGGCTTTGAGCAGCGATGTCCAACCTCTGAAGTGTATCCGCCCTATCGCTGTCATCTACTGCACCTTCTGAATCGTCCCTTACACTCATCTCACCAAACAAACCATAAGCTGCAACCCACAGGAGAGATATGCATAACGATAACATAACTATAACCTGTGAATTGAGTGCCAAAATCTTCACAGAGTGAACTTACCTCTATTTCTGACACGATTCATTAAGTGGATTGGCTCTGCAGGTCTTGGTTTGACATGCAACTCATCGGACATGCACTCCAGCAAAACATATGCTTCTGGGGGAAAAGACATGTAGATTTGCTTCAGCAAATTTGTATTGAAAGCTTACACAATAACAACATCACATGCAGACAGGCACTAGAAATGACACCAATCTCACATCCATTATCAGGGTTACATCAACAGAAAGTTTAATGCAATTAAGCACCATGACCCAGCACAACAACATAATTAAGTGTGATGTAAAAGACATAAAATAAGACAAGCAGTAGTAATGCTAGCCATTAACTGTCATAAAGACAAGCAGCTAGCTATAGAGCAACATAATACAGGAATAACAGCAACAGTACACTGGAACAGTACAGTTCTTTCAGTCTAATCTTGCACACATTTGCACTGTGATTTCATTTCATTATCTTAACTGCTTATTCATATTTCATGGTCACGGGAGAGCCGGTGTCTAGCCGGCAGCTTAGGGAGCAAGGCAGGAACAACCCTAGACACTCATACACCCACTCACACACCAATCAACCTAATGTGCATGTCTTTGGACTGTGGGAGGAAACCGGAGTACCCGGAGTAAACGCACACGGACACGGGGAGGACATGCAGACTCCACACAGGAAGCACCCAGACCGCCCCATCTGGGGATTGAACCCGGGACCTTCTTGCTGTGAGGCGACAGTGCTAGGTTGCTACCCACCGAGCCACTGTGTCGCCTTGTACTGTGATTGTTTTGCCAAAATGTTATATTACATGTAGTAAAGTGTTTAAACATTTTGAGTAACTTCTGTTGATCGTCTCTGCCATGCTCATTTAAAGGTAGATTGTTTTTCCAGAAGCACTGCTATATTTTATTAAATACTCTTTTAACTCTTTTCATTCATTCATACAGCAACCTATAAATCAAGTGCTCTGACACTAAAAAGAAAAAAATTCATTAGCAGTGGCAGGTGCAGGACAGTAAAAAGTACGCCCAACCATTTCATTTGGTCCAATTTGGACGGCTTACCTGGCAGTAAACCTGCCTTGGTTTGTGGTTTGCTGGTGCCATTCTTCCCAGTTTTCTTTTGCTGAACTTTTACCTGGTTTAAGGGTTCAGTGACCATCTTATCAAGTACCATAACAGGTTCTGAGGGGGGAAAAAATGGAAGCATTTCATTTATGGAAAACAGAAGCCATGCACTAATGTTTCTATCACAAACTGACAGAATTATGTTACTAACTGTGACCCCAGTCAGGGTTACGGCCTCCCCCTTTGTCAAGATGTGATGTCATTTGGGAATCTTCTAATTCTGAGGTTTTGCTTGTGGACCTAGGAGGTGAAAGTATAAGCACATATGTATCCTGTCCGTCTGAAGCTGTATCATCTGATGGCGGCGGCATATTTGTGGATGGCACGAGAGCCCCACCCTGCTGTCTGGGTACGACACCGACTTCTCTGGGCTCTTCTGAGTTCTGCCGCTGAATCTTGGCCTTCAGTCTGGCAAAGACTTTTGCTGGCGTGTCAGTGATTTGTTTCACAGGCATCACTGTGTTGTCAATGGCGCTAAGCTCACAGTTCATGGCTACTCCATGCCGATGATCCTGTACTGTGGAGTTCATCACGGCTGCACGGGTGCAGCTTCTGTTTAATTTGCCAGACTGTACCAGGGTTTCAGCCATCTACTGAGTGCTTATGAGTTGGTATAGTGGTTTGTGCAGGAGCGTTGTAATACAGCTCAGGGTGAAGAGGAGCTGAGAGACACTTGGTTGGAGAGTGATACATGAGCTGCATCCAAGTCCCAGGATTCATCAGCAATATTCCTAAAGGAAACTGAATAAGGAGAATATAATATAGTTTGTTAATTATTTTCACAGGCTAAAAGCAAAGAGTGTTTTTAAACACCGAGGCGTCTAACTAACTTCTGCTTGTTGTAATACAGTTCAACAGACACACCGACTGCAGTAACAATAACATTAACAACGCAACTGAAAGTCATCAGAGTACACGTTTATCTACTAGGCCAAATGAACGAGATTGCTTATTTCAATGACTCTCTACTTTCCGTTTGACATCGTCGAGTAAAGGTGACATTTCTTGCACCGATAAGACTGCACCGCCGTCGTTAAAATGTAGTGTTACTAATTTCAGTGACTTCCTGATATTAGAAAACTTTAGCTCTGTGAAAAGTCGCCAACGCGTAAAGCTGTTAATTAGAAACGTTTGCTAGAAACAAACAGATTGAGAACAGCGTAGACACTTCATAATGCTATAATACCAAACAAGCAACTTCTGAGGGTTTGTTGCGCTTCGAAGAAAACAAAGTAGAAACCTGAATCTCCCAGCCATCGCAGCCGCAGTGAGCGGGTCTTTTCAAACTTCCCACCGAGCGACCGTTTCCCTGTCGCGTAAAAATGACGTCGTATCCGCACAGCATGCAACGACCGGTTTAGGCAGTAGTTTAATAGTGTTATAATAAAGCTCATAATGTGTTAAATAGAAAAAAAAACAATTTAATATTAAACATATATGAATTTATATGATTCAACAATAAATCGTGTGATTGTGTAATCATAACGTAATTAAAACAGAAAGGTTTTAAAGATAGCATGAAGCATAAACTAGACTTCTGATTGGACAATATCCTGGGTGTGAACAATTCCAAAGAGTTCTCAAAGAGGGATCTTTAACCCGGGTGACACAGTGGCTCGGTGGGTAGCACTGTCGCCTCACAGCAAGAAGAGGTCCAGGGTTCGATCCCTGGGTGGGGCGGTCTGGGTCCTTTCTGTGTGGAGTCTTCATGTCCTCCCTGTGTCCGTGTGGGTTT
>JAOVYV010000002.1:5035925-5064157 GCA_025674545.1 Hassar affinis | reverse complement strand
AATAGTTTTTGTTTGCATACTATAATATAACAGAACTTGCTTTAAATGTGTAGATTTTTATTTACCAAAGTCTTCAGGGAGGCAAGACATAGAACAAGACATACAATTTAAAAGGGATCCCTTTTTTCAGGGCACCCCAAAAAATGACTGGGGTCATTTTGCAAGGGTAAAGTATGTGGATGCCTTGCTCTCTGCCATTTTGTCACTGATTTGCTCACTTTTCTGTTAAGAGACTTATAGTTTGAATGACATAAGTACAAAGACCACATTTCAGCATTTTCTGGACAGCTAGAATACCCAACATTGTGACTTGGTCTATTTCTATTTTAAATAAATCAAGCCTTTCAAAAGCACACCTTCATTCTGAAGTTAAGCACTGTGGGTGTGACCAAAGTGCACAAGAGACAATACGTGTAACTGAACTGTGTGTAACTGGAGGTGTACAAAAAATTATGTGCGCATGTATGGGAGAATTGCACCCTAAATAATCAATTAGCACCATCACAGTTATGAGTACTTGGTTGTTGAAATACGTTTGGAACATTAGTGTTTAAGGACCAAAATAATGATCAAACAAATATTAATATTATAATTACCTAGACCAAGGAAAGTTACATATGAATGGAAACAATACCTCATGTCCTCAGAGACAAAGTTGACTATGCTTGAGATGAAATTGTCTCTGATAATAACTTGTCTGATCTTTTTCCAGTCATTAGTCTCCTCCCCCAGCAGGAGGCAGATAGACTCTAGTGCCAGTTTAACAGCAGCGGGTGGGTTGGCCATGGCACGGACTTCAACAAGATGCTGCTTCTTTATAGAGCTGACAGCTGGGGAGGTAGAGGATGGAATGGGGGAAGGACAAGAAGGGGGGGTGGGGGGGGGGGGTGGAGAAAGGGCAGGCAGGTTTTAAAACCATGCAGGACTGATGGGAGTTGGGAGGGTGGTGGCAGGAGCCAAACAGCCATAGTGTAAGAGAAAGTGGACCATTTTTGTTTCAGTCACATTTATGTGTTCAGATAAATTAAAGCCAAACCAGAACCTCAAAATAAATTTAAATTTGGACCATGTAGGACCGTTCAAGCAAATTGACATTAAATCTGTGTACAAATGTAAATGTGACAAGCACTTCTCTCATACACAGGCCAGCTGTGGCTCCATGCCACACACTACAGTCACCTGATCTCTTCAGCAGAAAAGTTAACGATAGTGGGGATGAAGTTCTCGCGCATTATGATGGAGCGGATCTGCTTCCAATCAGTGGTGCTCTCGCCCAGCAGCAGGCAGATGGACTCCAAAGCCAGTTTGACCGCTGCTGGCGGGTTGGCCATGGACCTCACCTCCACCAAATGCTGCTTCTTAATGGACTTAACAGCTAAAAACCAACCAGGCAAGGAAGGGGAATATTGGATTGACAGGGTGCAGAGAAATAAAGAAGGGGTGAAAAGAGGAAGACCATAGGTGTTAGAGTAGACAGAAGATATTTATCATCAGAACAAAGTAGCAGAGAATAGGACAGGACCATGATGAAAAATGAACAGGAAATTAGTAAAGTGCTAAAACATGACAGAGCATATGCAGAAAGCAGAAGATTATAACTGCAATGCACAGAAATTTATTTATTTTTATTTATATTTATTTTTGGCAATTGTTTATCATCTTCAACTATAAGATTTACCACACACACACAGACATGAATTAAGCAAAAAGTAAAGGACAGCCATACCATTCTGAGCCTCAATTACAGCAGGCTCCACCTGGTCCAAGTCTTGTTTCACTCTTAACTGTTTGTCCTTGATAACTTCCTGTTGTTTGTAGACTGCTTCTTGGATCTCCTGACTCATAACCTGCAAAAAATTAACATTTGATTTATAGCACCATACTAACTCAAAAACAAAGGCTACCAATCTGATGTGAAGTAAGCAGTATCGTCTTGCCTTCTTCTTTTCAGCCTCTTGCTGGTCTTTGACCATCTTCTTCAGCTTGTCATTGGCAGCAGCATTTTTTACCTCCAGTTCCTGGCTCTTAATCCTCAGATCGCGGCGCAGCTCCTCAACCTGGAAAACAGCAACGACATCATTAACGCAGTGCAATACAACAGTCTACAGCTGTGACCATCTCCATAACCAACTGTATGGTAAGAGTAGAGGACAGTGTCAAAATTAAAAATTCTACAGTTCAGCTGATTCAGCCAAATGCTAGTTGGTTATTATGAGAGCATCACCAATAGTAAGACTGCAAGCGGGACATGAATCAGAATCAGACACTGGAAAATTCCCATTTTTTTAATCAGTATATTAGAGTATTACATGCTCGTTACCTGATCCACAGTCTCTTTGATTTTTCGCAGGCCAACATTAAGATGCATTTGCTGCTCTTCAAGCTCACTTCGTTTTTCATTAAACAGGTTGGCATAGTGGTTGATGAAGTCCAGGTAGTGACGTGGAGTGATGGCCATAGTGCGACCACCACGCTTTGCCAGGCGATTATTAGCCTTTTCACATGGAGGAGAAAAAAGGAAATTAAATCTCTTGATGCACAAAACCTTTAGCAAAACAAAATACTTGCTATGATAGACAAAGGAAAGTCAGCTCACCTGGTGCAGGGTCTGGTGAACAAACACACAGCCATTGACGATCGCCTCACGATGGGTGGGAGGTTGGGGTAGCTTGTCATACACAATGGGCATGTAGTCTGGTACTTTGTAATTGGGCTTTTCCAAGTCCATCTTACTAGTGAACTCTTTGCCCACCTGGTAGAGTGCCTCAGTGGACCAGTCACCAAACCAGTTCAGCACACACCTATAAAGGAATCAGAAATGCATAATGAGCAAACAAATGTGTAGAACCAGTTACCACTTTCGTTTCAATGCAAAAACAATTCTAAATGTTACTGTGGTTGAGACTACTTTTGTTTTTGTGTTGAAACAGACTTAAAAAGCAAGTCTCACTAATGCTATTCACCCAGGAAATGGAAGGTAAATAAAAGTACCTGTTGAATAGAGCCGGAGAGGTGGCAGCTCGGTCCTTCAGGCCCTCAGATGATGGGTTCATGGTGAAAACTACATGCAAGTTCCTGATCACCTGACTAGTGAACCACTTGTACAATTCCTCATGAGTGTCTAGCATCAAGCCCTCCTTCTGGGCCCCTTCCTTACACTGGGTCATCAGTGTAGCATATTCATCACCCTCAAACAGACCAGGCACCTGCAAAAAAGCAATGTTTATTTACCTAAGAAACTGAAAAAAGGCTATTAGTAAAATTAATCTGGTTAATCTATTTTATTTTTTTTTCCCCTCAGCCTCACTTCTCCATTGGCCAGCAGTGTGTTCATGCGCTCCAGGAAGCCTGAGTCCAGGACATTCGATTCATCCATGATAAAAGCAATCTTCTCATTTTTGCATCCAGACCTACGAAGGACTGTTCGCAGATCCTCATCAAAGTCTTCACCTGTATACTTCCTATGGACCTGCATAACCATTGACAAGCAAAGTAATAAAAAAAATATTAGAAGAGCTTCGGACAAATCCATTTCCAACTACACTGTCTGAAAAAAACTGCAACAGTGTAGAATATTACATTTTGACCATTTATGGATTGTTTTAAGTGGCAAGAATAACAAATGCATTATTTTGGTCTTTGCTTATGCCCACCTTGATCTGATAGACACTCAGACCATTCATCCAAGCCACAAAACGTGACAGTGTGGTCTTTCCTGCACCGCTTACACCAATCAGGAGTAGATGACCCTGTGGCTGACGGAATATTCTGGAAAAATATTGTCAAAACAGTTGTTCATCAGTATGCAAAAAGCCCTAATATGTCTGATAAATAACTACTAGGAACCTCACCTGTCAATTCTCAACACATGGTCCAAAACCTCATTGAAGAGCACCAGGGGAACATCCAGCTCCTCCTCATAGAAGACTTTTAGACGGGCCTTAACATAGTCACGCAGCTCTTCCTGCTCAACTGGGATGTAGTCCTACAAACAATTTACACATTCAATTTATCTGAATGTAAAAAAGATCAATAGATAAATATAATAGTATAATGGGTAGAGGTTCAAATTTCTTGAAAGCACCTTGGAGAGCCAGTTGCTGTAGAGAATGGGCCGGTTTAGGGCCTTCTCTCTGTTTATGTTGGGGAAGTGTTTCAGAGCCACACTGTCAATATTCTCATCAGTCCAGCGTCTCTCATCATCCTCCACCAGCCTGTAAACAAGAAAAACTAATGATATTCCAATAGGTTTTAAGCTTAAGAACACAGGAGTCCTGTAATTTGTATGACTGCATGTAAGTGTATGAGCACTGTGTGGTTTTAAACAATACGAAAAAATTTATATAACAGTAGACGATATTTGAATTCAATTACAATTTGACATGGTGGTAGCATGATACATTTTCAATAAAGAAATAATAAGCATTGCCCAACAGATGCCTTAAATTTCATTATAAAGCTACATTCACTGGAGTGTTATAAAGGCATAGTGTTTGTGTGATCTATTCGGACACTTAGCAGGGTATAAATATAGCTGTCCACTGGAATGTAAAATAAATAAATAAATAAAGATGCCTAGTTTACACTATATAGCCACAATAACTTTTCAGTCCACCTCTATACTGGCAGTCACCCTCAAAATTTCCAGGAAGCCAAAGTGCTCCCTAACACCAAAGCTTAATCTTTCAGATCCTGTTTGCTGCAGAACATAAGCTCGTCTACTAGTATGCTAACTTTTTTGGTTGTGGAAAAACAGCGTACTGTTCAGAAGCATGTTGGGGTTTTTTTTTGGAAATCCCTTTCCAGCTTAGCTACTAACTTTTTCAGGAGTGTGGGGGCTAATTAAGTTATTTCATTACACCTCACATAACACAATATAAGCAGTATTTTATAACAAAGAATATTTAATTATGCAGTGCTGAATGTTTTGTTTAATTTGCCGACTCATCAAATCAAGAGCCTTCTCTTCAAATAAATTTATATGTAAATAAATAATGTCATATCATTATGGCCCTAGGAACAAGGTCAATCATTTAGCCCACCTATCTTGGAAGAGGCGCAATGCTTCATGGGCCCAGACACGGATCAGTCCCTCCACAGGCAGTGTCTCAAGGGGCCGCAGTGCCTCGAAGATGCCCCTCACCCAGCGGGTCATCTCTCTGGGGGAGTAGATATAGTGGGGTTGGGTGTCCTGTGTGAAACGTTCCTGTGGTTGTAAAGAAAAAAAGCTTAGTTAAAATGAGGACTAGCTGAAAGTATAAGTCGGAACCTTAACTCAGGTGCATATGAACTCAGCCCAACCTGAGACATTGTGTAGAACTCCACCATAGCAGCAGTCAGAGGCTCAGCATAAGTACGCAGTGACGGAATAAGACGAAGCATGGCCCTATTGAAGGTGCCGTAGATCTGTGTGAGGGAGGCAGGGCCTGGATAGTCCACATACACAACTGGAACGTGACGCAGGAACCTAAGATGTAAGAATATGGTGTATGCAATTCTTGAAAAATGTTATCTGACTTTTATCCATTTCCATGTGGTGTATGCATAACATAAGGTTATTTTTTTGCATTTCAAATGAACTAAATCAACTAAAGACGCACCTGTGAGAAAGAGGTTTTCTGCCAGGGTCTGTTGGAGGGTTACAGGCACCCACAAACTGGATCCTCTCCAGTTTTACCCAGGTTTGATCAGAGGTGCGATAGAAGCCACCATGTTCCACCATCTGCAAAGCACACATGGAAAATAAGAACAAAAATTGTGGTGCAGCCCAAAATACTGATGAACGAAGTTACATGTGCAGCTCTACCCCATACCTGTCTAATGAAGGAGATGACTCTCTGTGTGCCATATTTGTCCATATCAGGTAAATTTATTTCATCACAGAATAGCACCAGCCATTTGCCCAATTGCACAGGGGCTAGCACAACACCATTGGGTGTGCGACGGTATTCACAGTAGTGATCAAATGTCTTCAGCAGTAGCTCTGGGGTGGTGGCACTGGAAAAGTTCAAACCCACAACCTGTGGAAATTACATAACATAGAATGAAATGGACTGTGAGTGCATGACAAACTACTGGCAGGCTTGAACTCTAGACATTTGTTTTACTATCTCACTACAATATTTTAATGTTTTGTATAGTCCTGCTCCCTAGATTGCATTTAAATTTAGCATGTAGCAATTATCAATTTTTTTTTATCTTACCCATGTTCCCCAAGTTATTAGCCATAGTTGTAAATAATAATAATTATAATAATAAATGAAACTTGTGTAGCATTTTTAAAAACCCAATTGTTTATTTCTTTGCATTCACCTCCTTTCATGAGCTTTCCTATATCTGTGTTTTATTGCTCTGCATCCTTAAAAAACAAAATAAAAAAAAAATCACACTGGTATAAACTGGTTTGACTCCATTTTGCTCCCATTTGTGTAAGACTGCCATCAGCCTCATGTTCAATAAAATGTGTTACATGTCATTTCTTGCAAAAAAAACCCCAAATAACAAATTAAACCAAAACAAATAAAAACCGCTGTCACATAATTTTTGGTTTACCAGCAAAAAGCAGGTTTGACATGTTTCCATTTCCAATTTCAAATGTCACAATTTGTGTCGCTTTTGCTTTCTTAACGTTCCCATAACCAATGATAAAGGGTCACACGATAAGAGAGACAGTTGCTAAATACTGCCCAGTGCATAATAATTATGTGCCAGTGCACTATTATTAATATCCAGAGGAGATGGCATTGAAATTAATCTATCTGAAATTAATGAATAATATGAATTGAATATGAATAAAAATGAAGGACAGTGCCCATTTAATGTGCACTGCACCAAAATATGTGGGAAGTAGTGATGGGAATTATGGCTCTTCAAAGTGAGCCAGATCATTCTAGCTCATCATCATATTATAAGCCACAGTTATTATAAGCTCATTCCCTGCCTTGTGAAAATGAGACAGATTAAAAATCAACAGATGTCCATCTGCCAGAAATATATAACAAATGGCAGACTCTGTTACAGGGCTCAGCGCATGAAGTGGTTAGAGTCACAATATAGGACCCGTTTGTCCTTAAAAGGACTATAATATATTTAAGGAGAACCAAGTGAGGGTGCATAGCAGATAAGGAAGTGGAAACTGGCCGCCAAACAGCTCAGAAACAAAACTGTATTTGATTAAATGAATATCATAAGTTTGGGAGCTTCAGAAGTCTTATACAAAAGTATTAATGAGAACACAAAGGGCACCATGCTGAGGTGGGAAATCTAAAACTGGCCCCACACTAGAGGATTTTCAGATCTTAACCAATTTTAAAAAATGTAGGAGACCAGAGACATAACCGTTTTTAAATGATTTTTAAACCTTAAGAGCCTACGCACCAGATAATTCAGTAAAGACCACATGTGAGACATCTGGTTGGTGCCACTTAAAAACTTGTTCTCGTTTGCAACTACCATTTCTTTTCATTCCAGAGGATTAGTGGCGTGATTAGCTTCACACTACAGGATTTCTGGTCGTAAATATCAACACTGAGGTGGGAAATGATTACTTGTGAAGCCTTCTCCATGGCAGAACTGAAAAGTACCCAATGAAAGTTAAAAAAGGAGCCTTATTTACTTTTATTTTTTCCCCCTCAATATTCTCCCTAACTGTATTCTATTTCATTCTTTCGCTCCTTCTCTTAAATCAGAAAGCAGAGTAGCATGTTCTATTATTCATAGGGCTAAAAGAGGCTCGACCAGATGCAGTGCATTACGGCTGATTACAGTTGCCGAGTCCATGACTAAAGGCCTGTGTAGGTGACTGCAGATTTGCCTGGGAGGGTACCTGTCGTGTTACAAGGAGTCATTTTCAATTCTCGCATGACTTCCCACCTTCAGAAAATAAAATGTCCTCCTTTCAATAAATCATGTAATAATATCAGGTAGACAATTTAGAGACCGATTAGTTCAGAATTTAAAAACTTTGGCCTACTTCTCCAGCCCCACTCAAGGGATCATCACACTGTAAATTTGGCATTTACAAATTTCATTTTACACACATTGTAATTCTCAAGCATTATGACATTATCACTCTTTTATTCTGTGGTGGTGTTGATTTTGTCAACTAATTGTTACAGCTGTACTGTGATCCTTTTAAAATCATGCATGTTTATATGATGTCAGGATGTTAAAGTAGTACCCACCTCCATGTCAGGAAGGGCACGAAGGGCACTAAACAGGGTCATGGTTTTTCCTGATCCAGGGGGGCCACACAGGACCAGAGGCTTATGCTCTGCCAGCCAGGTGTAGAGCAAAGCTTCATGCCGAACAGTGTCCAAAGTGGGTACCACCACATCAGGGGCAGCCACTTTGTGAGTTTCCACCTCAATCTGAGGTACCTTGCCTTGCCATGACTGCCACTCACCTGTGATGGACACCTGGGAAAAGAAAGTTAACACAGGGTGGAAAATATGCCAAATTTCTAATATCAGGTTCATTTCAGGTTAGAAAATAGTTGGCAGACTAGGGTCTAATTATTATAGATTGATTATAGTCTGATGACATCTGCCAAAACCACACATCCTCAAATACACCTGCATCAAAGGAATCGTGGTATACGAGGTCTGTCTGGAAAGTCTGGAAAAAATTTCTAATTAGCATGTTCAAAACAATCATTGTGAAGGCACACAACACTCTCAACACCTCTGCCATTGCTGATGGCAGTGCTTGAAATTGTCAACTGTGAGGGTATTCATAGTGTTGTTGCGGCTCTATCAATGCCGGCAAGCACATTTTAATCTGGGATGGATGTGGAAGGACTGGAATGTTTTTTACAGCTAAAAATCTCTTACCAATTTTCATGCAGAATTTGATCATGTACCACAGTTAATAACTAACTTGCATTGTTCCAGGAAACACCATTCCCATGTGTAAGCCGTACAGAGCATTGGAATTTCTCTCTCATTACTTTCTGGGCAGACCTTGTATTAGTTATTCCACTAAGAAGCCACCAGACAGCATACATGAAGTGAGAATCCAATGCAATTTTACTTGTGTGTTTAATTTTATTTTTGTATTATTTGATTAGTGTTCAAAGTTGTATTAGTAAAGCCCTGCTTACCTTAAACTATTAGTGTCTCATTAAATATATCTTAAGAAATCTGACCATATTAAAATATAAAGTAATTTAATAATAGTTAACTGCAACAATGGAAATTGTTACATACTTTGGACTAAAAAAATATTTCACAGAATTAGTATTCCAGCATTAATTTGCTCTGCGCTATACAAGGTTATAATGTAGTTGACATAAAACTTAACATAATATGCTGAAACCAAAAAAAAGTTCTGAATATATTCACCTCATAATCAATGATTGGCACATTAGGTGCAGATGGGAGAGGCACAGTGGTGATGCGACGAATGTATTCTCCAAGCTCTGCCCTCATCTTTAATTTGCCATCACCAGAGAAGGACCACAGGATGGCATAGATCAGATATTTCTGTATGGCATTAGAAAGAGGAAACAAGTCACATAATTATCATAGGCTCAGCTTCTCTCAGGTAAAACTGGAGCTCTAGTTACAATCTATTCACTTCAATACTGTAACCTTTATCTGTCTCATGGGATAAACATCATCTCCAAATGCATTACTAAACCCGTGTGTCTGATTTATAAACACTGACCTGTATGTATTTTTCCAGCTGGTCAACAGGCATAGGAAAGTCTGGATGGTTGTTGTTATAAAGAGCTATATTGCGGCAGGCCTGGTGCATCATGGAGAAAAGGGAGCCCAGGCAGCGCAGGCGCGTAAAGTCCATTATGTGCTCCATTTTAGAAGCATGTTCAAGGGCCTTGATAACAAGGCCTGTGGAAGTGAAGTAGGGCTGAAGGATGGCTGCCACATCCCTCTGGATCTGTGGGTTAAAAAGTCATAAGCAGCAAAGTCACAAAAGTGGCCAAATTTCAATGCATATTTAATACAAAAGAGGTGGCTCTGGTTGACAATTGATATTAAGGTAAAACTATTTTCTAAAGAATCAGTAAAATTGCATTGGCACTTGCAAACACAATGCCTAAAGCATGACAAAGTTGATGAGAAGTCTAGCCTGAATGCAGGAAAGTTCAATTACCTGTAGCATGGGGGAGGCAGCCTCCTCTCCTTCATCCTCAGTACCTTTACGCATGCGCTGAGCTTCGTCCTCTCCTTCATCCAAGGCAATGCTTCGCAAGCGCGACAGGAAGTTGCAGAAGATCATGTCAGTGCTGAGAACATCCTCGCTGAACCACACCATGCCACAGCGGGACACAGTGGCCAGTGTGGCATACTTCAGGTCCTGTACCTCAAACATGACACGCACCTACACAGAAACAAGCAACACTCCACCTGAAACTTCACTGTTCAAAAGACTTTAAAACAGAGTTTATATTAAATAAGCTAGTCTAGGAAAATCAGTTGATATTTCAAATATTTTTTATTAGTGCATTGTAGCTAAAAAGTTTTGTACATTGGGAGGCAGGCTGAGACGCTCTCCATTCGGCAGGGTTAGTAGCTTGTTGTCATCCAGCACAGAGTTCAGGTTCTCTACCCACTCAGGATCTACATCACCATCAAAAATGATCCATTGTCTTTTCTGCAGTTCTCCACGAACATTGTCAATGATTCTGCAACAACACATCCATATTAATATTTAACTCTTAAGGCAAGCATCACATAGTACACATAAAAACATGACTTGGTAAAAACAGCTTTGCACAAGTTTCTCCAAAATAAAACAAACACCACTTGGCAAATCAGCTTCCCTACAACAAGTTTCTCCAGTATCGCACATTCAATTCATGTTTTGAAGGGTGTTATGATGACTGCTAGACTTCAGGGACTTACTTTCTGAGTACGTGTGTGAAAAGCCCATCTGTCCATTCACGGGTGTTGGGGTCCAGTGTTCCGTAGAGGTGATCTTTGCTTATGGCTTTGGGATCGATGATGTGTGCCACTCCCTCAACACCCTCTAACCTCTCCAATGCTTTGAGCAGCACACGCCAAGCCATAGTCTTCCCACTGCCTGAGGGACCCACCATCATCAGGCCATGATTGATCTGGGTGATCTGGTATAGCTGAAGAACCTGGAAACAGAACATGTGACCCCTGTTATTCACTATAAACTAGTGCTGTCAAATTAACACATTAACAAATGCACGAAAGTGTTAAATTGACCACAAAAAAGTAACACCACTAAAAATGTTAATTTAAATTTAATTAAAAATGAGTTAAATTACACAAACCAGCAGCACCATCAGTGAACACAAACATTCCGAAATTGGCCGCTACGTTACTCTTTTAAGGCTGCATTCAAATTGCATGGGTCCCTAAGATGTCACCCTGCTCCCTACACACTGCACAGGGTACAGTAAGAGTCCCAAGGGCTCTTCATAACTCGATCACTAAAATGGCTAAAACTAAAATTATATTATCGGCGTAATCATGTATGCATGATTTCTAACAAAGCACTTGAAATGTTTTCTACAGATCATTACATTTCAGTATTTTGGTGTAAGTGTTTGTTTGCCATATTTTACAATAAGAACATTTGCTAGGAGTGGAAATCAAACTGTAGAGGTTTTACTTTTTAGCAGAATACAGCAAAATTACTGTTGTGCTATACGTCGGGGAGTATGTGTCTTCAAAATATAAGACTTGAAGCGCGTCTTGAATGTTTATGAAACTTACAATACAGATTAATTTGTTTTTGCCCGATTTTGACGTCCACTTTGTACTTAATTGTACGTGCTTTCCGTGAATGTGGGGGTCGGTGCTTCAAATGCACCGAGAGTCATTACCAAGACATTGGGCACTAACCACACAAGCCTTATGAAAATAATCGTAGCTTTGGCTATGCTAGTGTTAATGTAAGCAGATAATTGTTTTACTCCACAGTTTATTTCACAGTTTCCCCTTACTAAAGGCTGTCATGTTGCAGACTTCTGAGGTAAACAACTGAGGGAGCATGTTCCAGAGGGAAAGATACGTCAGTGAATATCCTCTATAATGGTGTATTTATTTACCTTTTCCACCCACATGCTGCCAACATCATCACCATCTCCATACATAAGATACATCTCATTGCAGACCTTCTTGAGCTCCTCCCTAAGAGCAGTCATCTCTCCGCGCATGTACTGCACACCTGGAAAGACGTCTGAGAGCAGGCTGAAGAGCAGAGGGATGTCCTCTGCCACCAGTTTGGGCACCATGGTCTCACACACACTCTGAATCAGGATCTGGTTAGGAGAAAGTCAGACTTGCATTTATGCACTCTAAAATCAACTAATATGCCATGAAATAGGCAGTTTTCTGTTTTAGTTTAATTTTCCCTTCAATGGGTGTTTTTACACCAAACATTATATATGCTTTCATAAATCTGAGAAACTGTAAAACAAGTTCTGTCCTACTGGATGGGCTAACAATTACCTCCTGCTCAGGAAGGTTCTCTGCAATCTCGTTCTCATCCACATCCTCACCACGCTCGCCTTTCTCCCGCTTGATCTTCTGGATGCGCTCTCTCTTCACATTTCCAGCACTAATCAGCACACTCTTCAGTGCTCGTAAGCCAAAGTCATAGTGGGACTGAGAGGAAAGCTGCTCATCACATAGCCTGATAAAAATATACATGCTTTACATGAGACTGAAGGGTGAAATATTAAACTAAAAAGTGCAATTTTACAGCTTAACACCAGATTGCAACAACAATTAGCTTTAGAATTCCTAAAAACACAGTTTATTTTCAACATTTACTTAGAATACATAGATTAACAGTTTCCTAAGCAAATATTGACATTTTTTGAGTTATAAAGAAATAACAAAAACTATTACAGTACTTGAAAAAGGGGACAATCTTCTTGGCGAGTGTCTCAGCAGTGCGGAAGCCTTGTGAGTAGAGCATGACTTGGGCAATGAGCTGTCGGTCGGGTTTGGTCATAGCCAGACTGCGGAAAAGCTTCTTCAGGTTGTCAGGCAGATTAGAGCGTCCGGCATAGCCAGGGTTCATGGTGATAAAGATGGCCATTTCAGGGCTCACCTTCACTTGTTTGTTCAGCAGCTCAGTGGTGACTGGTGTGCCTGAAACAAATACATAATAAATCAAATAATTCCTAGCTAATGCAGTTTCTAATGAAGTGTATTGTAATGCAGATCTTCTAAGTCGGCACACAGCAGCAGTTATGTAGTATATATATTTAGGTTTGAGGAAAAGAGAAGTCATGACTGGTATTTATTGTTTGGTTTGGGTCATTCAGGGTTTTTCCAGAGTTTGGTGCAACTACCATTCAGATTTTTTTTTACATTTTTTCAAAAAATACACAATGATGCCTACTCAACATGAAAACTGAATCAAGTAAACTATTAAGTTTAAGTTTTAAATTAAGTTTGTGTTAGTCTGGTATTAGCCCTTCCCACTACTCTCTACAATTTAATCTTATTGAAAATTTGCATATTTTACTTAAACAGCTACAACTCATGAATGATTTGGCTAATTTTGACAAAACCTGACAGGAGATGCAACATGATTCTGAGGTGTCACAATTTTGTCATTTGGGTGTGGAAAGGCTAGAAAACGACATCTCATCGAGCTGAAATTTGGCATGCTGTACCATTCTACAAGACTGTAAGCGAAGAGTTGAAGGTGACCTGATTTGTTCAAAATTGTGACCACCACTGGAGAATCAGAATTCACAAAACTTGCAAGATACATCCATCTAGTCACTTTCTATTACCCTGTGAAGTTTCATAATAATTGGCCAATTGGAGGCACTACTGATGTTTTAACATTCAAACCAAGCATCAATTGATTTCACCCTATGACATGAAATTTGATCAGTATTATGCAGGCAGTCCTTGAAGATGATGTGTTGGAAGGAGGCAAGCGTAAGGATCTGAGTGACTGTGACAAGGGCCAAATTGTGATGCCTAAATGAATGTGTCAGAAAATCTCCAAAACAGCCAGTTTTGTGGAGTGTTCCCTGTATGCACTGGTTAGGAACTAACAAAAGAGGTCTAAAGGAGGAAATGTGGTGACTGTTGACAGGGTCATGGGCACCCAAAACTCACTAATGCACTTATGCACTTAGTGAGGTCCAATCCCACAGAAGAACTACTGTAGCACAAACTGCTGAAAAGGTTAATGCTGGCTATGATGCAAAGCTGACAGAACATACAGTGCATCACAGCTTGCTGCATTTGGGGCTGCATAGATGTAGATCAGAGTGCCCATGCTGACCCCTGTCCACCACTGAAAGTCATGAGTACATGAGTATCAGAAATGACTGTAGAGCAATAAACGATGGTGGCCTGGTCAAATAAATCACATTCTTTTACATCAAATGAATGGCCGGGTGCCTTTGAGTCACCATCCTGGGGAAGAGATGGCACCAGGATACACTATTGGAAGAAGGTGAACCGGCAGAGGCAGTGTGATCCTCTGGGCAATGTTCTGCTGGTAAACCTTTGGTCCTGACATTTATGTGGATGGTACTTTGGCACATACCATCTACCTAAACATACCACAAACACCCTTCATGGCAATGGTATTCCCTAATGGCAGTGGCCTCTTTCAGCAGGCTAAAGCATCCTGCCACACTGCAAAAACTTAGGAATGGTTTGAGAGTACTAGGTATTGACCTGGCTTCCCAATACCCCAGATCTCAATCTGACTGAGCATAAACGTCATTAGCTTGTAGCTGCTCAATAAAAATTATTTAATATGCTTTCATCAACAAACTCTCATGCTAGAATACATATTTTATGCTGATCAGATAAACAGAATAGGAATAGTTTGAAAAATGTTTTTTTTTTTTGTTTTTTTTTTAAATCAAGGATAGCTGAAAGTATATCAACCAAAGTTAATTAAACTATACAGCTAAACAATGCTGGAGGACCCACACAGACTGCTGATGCAAGTTATACTCTGTTCCCTACACTTGTGAAGATATACATTGATCAGCCATAACATTAACACCACTGACAGGTACATGTCATTGATTATCTTATTACAATGGCACCCGTAAAGGACTGAGGCTTGCTGCATATGGGGCTATGTAACCACTGACCCCCTTCCACTGAAACATTGACACCAAATGTGTGAAGATAAAGTTCTCAAACATACAACCCCAATTCCAATGAAGTTGGGAAATTGTGTAAAACAAATAAAAACGTCTTTTCAGGGACATCCCTGCTTGTCAGCAAGACAATGGCAAGCCACATCCTACACATTACAACAGCGTGGCTTCGTAGTAAAAGAGTGCGGGTACTAGACTGGCCTGCCTGCAGTCCAGTCTCTCATTGAAAATGTGTGTCGCATTATGAAGTGCAAAATACGACAACAGAGACCCCGAACGGGAAAGAATTCCACCTAGAAACCTTCAACAATCAGTGTCCTCAGTTCCCAAATGCTTATTGAGTGTTGTTAAAAGTAAAAGTTGATGTGTAACAGTGGTAAACATGCCCCCATCCCTTTTCAAATTCAAAATGAGTGAATATTTGCAAAAAAAAACATCTCTCTTGCCCGAATAGCAGGAGGGAACACTACATGATTAAGTTTAATTTTTGTAGGACCTATGGTTTGGTCATGATTATTTTTGAAGAGGATGAAGCAAAGGAAAAGGAGAAGCATCTGCCCCATAATGATAAAATTAGAGAATAAGTGGTGTCTTGCTTCAGCAACACACTAAATATAAATAAATATATCACCACCATACTAGTGTGTGCACTTGTATACCATTTTTATTAAGTTACGCAAGAAAGATCTAGGATACATACTGTGGTCACGGTTGGGGTTGCTGTGCTCCCTCAAGGCGACCTGGATGTACTGAACCTGCTGGGAAACAGCTGAAAGCATCCTTTCCTCAAGTCTGTTAAACTCGTCAAAGCAGCCCCAGGCACCAACCTGACACAGACCGACAAATATACGGCCCATGGCCTGACAGGACAGACAAAACAGCAAATATTATCTCACATCGAAAGGCCAAAGCACTGTGAACAACATGGCATAATTACAAAAGGGTTGTAATTTTAGGATTCTATATATATCCAGAAACCATCAAAAGGCAGCCAATGGGCCAAAGTAAATTCTGCATTTCCATACAACATCTATTTGGTCCATTTATGCATTTCTATATTTATTTGTCTGTATTTGTTTCAGTATGTATTTATTTATTTGTTTTTCTACATTAATTTCATATAGTGCAGTGTTGAATTAAACTGTGCTGAACTAAACTGCATCCCAATAGAGATGAATCATATCCTATTCAATCATATTCATTCAATCATATTTAATGAACTGGGTGAGTGGCAATGGATCAGGAAGTGTACTGCATCTGTGTCAGAGATGGGAGATGCACATCTCTACTATCTGCACTTCAAGTTCCACCTCAGTCACAATTTTTGTGCAAAAAAAAAATCCCCCCAAAACTAGCACAAAACTTGGTTTTTGTCACATTTTTTGCAGCCGACTATGAAATTATGTTTATACTAATTATAAGTAGTAATGTTCTTTTGCAAGATTCAAAAGAAAAGGGGTGTTTTTACACCAAACATTTCTAAGGACGAATCTGGGGGGAAATGCCTGCCGTGGAGCTCCCCCAAGAAATACATGCACCATACATGAGCTGAACAATGCCAGTTCACTCACATCAGACTAATCTGGAATGAACATACAGAAACTTTCAACCAACCTGGGCTCAACTCAGGCCAGCCTATGTTTAACACGTCAACCTATGCTTACACTCACTACACTTTATACAACCATCATACGTTTACATCCTGTTGCACCATTACCAAATTAAATTGTAAGTTCATAATCTACTGCACCTTATTTGAACATGTAAAGCACAATTGCACTCTACCTGCATACTTGACTAATGTAATAACATACTGATCGTACTGCACACTGCCTGCACTGCACTGTGTAATTGTCTTTTTAAAGCCTGTCTTTTTAAGTGTTTCTGACAGGCTTATCTATATGTTGTGTGCTTGCACCAGTAGGACTGCTTAAATTTCACTGTACTGTACTCTGTGTAGAATTACTTTATTAGGATTCCAGCAGTGTTTGAAAAGGACACACATGAATATTTTGATTAGATTTCCCTATAAAAAATATGTAATATTCTATTGTGTGTTTTGGGTAATGGTTAAGTTTGTAGAACTTAATTTAATTGCATAATGTTAACTAAAACTAATGTAGCATGTAGAACTTAAAAATATTAAACAAAGGTTTTGAGTTTCCTGAACATGTTTGGTTTTACAGTGTGGTCAACTCTAGGAGATTAGGAGGAGAACCAGTTCAAACAAGTGGAATAGTAAAAAATAACAAGAAATAAAACTTAAAGAACAATAGCACTTTGCTTCTGCAACACACTATTAAAAATAAAACAATATATGATTGCTTGCACAATACACAAATATACATTGTTCAGCCATTGTAACAACTTGTTAACATGTGTATAATGTTGGTGATAAGAATTAGAAGTATAGAAGTGTCTGTTTTAGTGTGCGAGGTGAGTTTGGTGGGATGTCCTAGTCCTAACAGCGAGAATCTGGTGTCAAATTTAAGCGATGTCCTCTGTCATATATGGCATTTTTATGCTTCCCGTTATGGGAGAAAACTTGTTTAATTTCTAGAAATTAGGCTTTAGCCTTTGCATTTCTATAAGATGATAAATTCTGTTACGGTACAGATTTAGCACATTATCATCACAATTGTAGCCGGTTTGAACACAATTAGCATTAGGGGAAAGCAATAATATGTGAATTGTTTTTTCATCTATCAATTTTAGCTAGAATAAAAGTAAATACCTGAAAATCAAAGGTCTCATCACAGTTGAAGACCAGGACAAAGCGTCCAAGTTGGTGGCCAAGAGCCTTGACAGACTCTGTCTTTCCTGTCCCCGCAGGACCTGGTGAACAACAGAGAAAATGTCAAGAGTTATGCCAAGAAATAACTGATTAAAAGGTCAAATGTCCAAATACTCATCACTTCATCAAACATAAAAAAACTGCTGCATCAAGTAGCACCTGCATAACAAGTTTAAGCAATCAACTTAATTCATGCAATAAGAAAAAAGGGGCCTTATCTTCTGGACTAACCAAAGGGAGATCCTCCCAAACGAGCTTCCAGAGCCTGAGTCATAGTGAGGTAACACCTGTCTGTGAGAGGGGTCTGCACCAGCTTCTCCTGCACACCCAGGTACTCAAAGCCATAGTTGAACTTAGCATTAGCCATCTGAATAGAGAGCTGTTGCAGCACATCAGTCTGCTTGGGGTCAAAGTAGAAGCGCATCTGGCTCAGCCACTCAAAGGACTTGGAGCTGTTGATCTTGTTCTTGATTAGTGTTCTAGTCACGTCCCTTTGGTGTACAAGCTCTGTGATCTAAATACAGACATGGTAAACTTAATTAACAAGCAGCCTTATGCCTATGTGCATTACGCAACTTTCTATTACAAAGACAGAGTATTATAATTATATAAGTGTAAGACTTTAAACATTGTCACCAGATGTTCTAGCTTCTTCCTGCGAATAGGAGGCTGCTCCATCAGCACTGTGTCAGCCAGCAGGTTCAGTGTGGCTTCCACATTTGTCAGCACTGCCTGCAAAGGAGCCATGTTCTCACCACTAGCGATGGTTGTCAGAGCGGTCTCCACATTCTCAGACCAGTCAATCTGGGCAGACAGAACTACCAACTGGGCCTGAAGGAGAAGGATAGAGCAAATGACTGCCATGGTCAGAGATTTAGTTAAACAAGGACCCCCTGATATGATTCTGCTGAAACCTAAAATGTACATAAAAATATGTAAGGAATTAAAAAGCCACTATTGTGTAATAACAAACATGTCAAAGTTAAAGAATGATTTTTTTTAAATGTACAGTCACATGTACCCATTTTGGGATTCTCACACAAACAGTTAACCCTGGTTTGGATGTAAAAAGATATTTTACACACTGGCTGCTTTGATTTATATAACACAACAGATACCATGTGTGCTCACATCACACATCAGCACCACATAACGACCCTGCTGTAGTGGTAATTTGTAAACATTGTAAATAAACTGTAAGCACAATGCTTCCCACAGAATAAGATTTTATTTATGGTGGTCAAACTGGGGGCTCTCCTCTCTCTCTGCAAAGCACATGCAATTGTCAGTAGACCTCGCTATTGCAGAACAAACTATCTAACTATCAGAAGCATTTCATTGATCAAAACAATCAAAAGTCATGGAGTAAATGAGTTACCTGATATCGGTCAATCCAGTTGATATAGGTGCCAAGATCAATGGCAGTGCCTTTGTTAAAGGCTCCCACCTCAGTGACTGCTTCAGCCAGCAACTTAGCCAGAGTGACCCGCATCTCTTTCTCCACCAGGGTCAGCCACTCGTTGATCTTTGGGTGTTCCATGATGGATACAGGAGTCTTGAAGAGGACCTAAATTAAAATAAACTTTTTTTTTTAAATGTTTAAAAATGTTTAATCTCTGGCTATTTTTCCTCTCTCTTTGCTGGTTAGGTATGACAATTTCTGAAATCAAAATAGAATAATAAATTCTTCATGCAAAACACACACAGTGATGGCAACTTTGCATGTTAGCGATCAAGATTCAATTTAGTTTTTTCTAACCTCCTCTCCCTCTCGAGAAGAGATACCAAGGACCTCAGTGTTATCTTCATTCAGCAGAATGCTGGCCACTCCAGCAAACATTTTTTTGAAGTGCTTCTGCAGTTTGGCCACATTCTTGCTGTTGCCAATAATCTCAAGTAGGTCCTCATCACCAACAAAATAGAACCTAAAAGGAAAACACTGTAGTTACTGTAGTTTACTTACAGCTTAAACACTGTAGTTTAAGGATTACCAATTAGGGCCAAACACAAAACTAAGGTCACCCAACCTGGGGAACGATGAGCGCTCTCTTTCAAGATATTCTCCTAATGCCTTTTGGATCTTTCCTAGGAGGTCTGCCAGCCTTTCCAGTGACCTCTGTACACCCTGAATGTTTAGGACATCCATGACCAGAGGAGACTTTGTCACTTTCTTCATCAGTGCCAAGAACTCTGTGCTAATGCTAGAAAACAAACATGTTCAGTTAAAATCACTCCTGTCAAAAAATTGCAGGCCGCTCATTTATCCAACTGCTCACCTCTGGAATCGCTGCGTCTCCACAGGAAGAAGATGTTTGATGTCTGCACTGCCCGTGAAAATGCCCTCCAGGTAGACCCACCTTCTCTGCACGTCTATCCAGACGTCAAACAGGGCCATGATGCGGTTTAGCTTATCTTCCCAGCTCAGGGCATCTTCTTCAAACACCTACAGAAAACATGTAGTTGTATTCCTGATTTTCAATGTCCTAACTGAAATGGTAGGGTGCTTCTAAATTACATATTCATAGGTTCTATATTTAAAGATCCTTTAATTTTTTCGGCATCAATGTGGTGTTCTTAGATAATTGTAGTAACCTTCAAGCATTTAAAAGCTATAAACATTTCTTTAAATGTTTCAAGATCAAATATTCAGGGATACTTGGACCACTGTACTTGAACCACTGCCCATTGTTATAAGCACTTTAGAAATAAAACTGAACTTATTTGAATTCTTTGCTTTTATTTTCATGCCTGCTGAGTCGCTTTTTTTTCTTACAGACATAAATGTTTCTTGACAATCTTTCAAATCTAAAATATGTCTACAGCAGCAGGTAGTAAGCAGGGCTTAGAATCTGCATTTTCTCTAGTATAGACAGTCAAAACATGCAACTGTATAAAATTATAAAATTATTAAACTAACTACATTAAATTATTAAAAAAAAAAAAAAAAAAAAAAAAAAAAAAAAAAAAAAAAAAAACACAGCCCTTCTACCTTGTAGTATGGAGACAGCTTCATGGCAGAAACACTGTTTATGTGTTCCTTGACTTTGTTGAACAGGTCATCCCATCCCCGTATCAGGCGACACTTGTTTTGATAGTTGACCAAGTCAAGCTCATAGGAGTTCCAGACTTCTCGAATCTGAACACGCAGAGAAAATGTGTTAAATAAATTCAGAACACAAGCATAAGAGTTGTTGTTAACGTTATCAAATGACACAAACATGTTAGGGACTCAAAACCTGTTTGAGGAACTCTTCGAGGGCCATTTCTCCCTGTGCCACCAGCAGTACATCCTTCACCACCATTTCATTCTTCTGCAGGTCTACATCCCAGATCTGTCCAAGTGTCAGCTCAGAAAGGACCCAGCTGACATGCAAGCGTTTCATCAGTTGCTTCCAGTGACGGTCTTTTAGAGCCTCTGATTTCAGCTCGATCACCAACATGTTCACCTGTGGTTCCAAACAAACATTTAATAGAGCTTGGAAAAGGTATCAGGACTAAAAAAAACTTGCATATGTTTTATTCTCTCTCTTTAAACAAATAAGTAGTTGCAAACCTTCATGTAGCCTTTGAGAAGCCTCTGTACATATTCATAGGACGCATACTGTCTAAGGCGTGCTGGAAAGTTCTTCAGCTGGTTGAGAAGACCATCCAAGCTTTGACGCAGCTACAGATATAAAGAAAGAATATTAGCATAACAAGAGCCTTATTCCTATTCCAACAAGATGGCAAACATTATCCAATCTAACCTTGCGGGGTTGAACTGACACCCAAGGCTGTTCCTTCATTTGATCAATTTGCTCCCAGACCTTGGAAAGCTCCGACCATACACCCTTCAGGTCTTGCAACTCCTCCAATGCAACCTACAAAACCCAACAAACTTTAAAGTATGCACCTGACCTATGCAGAACCATAGACCACAGATCAAACATCATGTGGATGTTAAGACAATACCTGCACTCTCTCCTCACTGCCACTTAGCAGGCCAGTGTCTGTCAACTCTAAAGCTTCCTTAGCCTTAGCACACTTTTCTCTGTCATCCTTCAGTCTCCCAAACTTTCCTTCGTATATAGTAAGGGACTGTAAAGCTTCCTCTGGACGAAGATTGCCCTAAAATTAGAGAAAAGTTGTCTCTAATGTTGAAGATGGCCAAAAAACACATAAATAAACTCCACAAAATGCTTTAACTTACAGCAACTGGCTTGGTCTTCTCCCAGTCTGTGAGTAGATCTGATGTGCGGTTCTCTACAGCACGGTCTTCCTGGACAATCTTCATCTGCAAGTTAGCCACTTGCTGCTGAATAGCAGTATCTTTGCGTTTCATTATGTCACTGAAAGCTCCCCATTCTCCTTCAATATTGTCGATGTATAGCCAAGAAGGAGGGAACTGGAAGCGCTGTTTCTCCAGGAGACGCTGCCCATTGCGGAAGAGCTAAAGAGCACAACACCATCAAGTCACACCGAAGACAAATCAGAAATATGAGTGAAATCTATGGTGATACTTACATCAACTTGCTTTTCAAACTGCTTGATCTTTCTCTTGAGAGCTTGCACATATGTAATGAAGGTTACAGCATCAGATGTGCTAGCTGTATCCACAGAATGCTGTTCCAGCTCTTGGCGTGACTAAAACAATAATGCATAAACAAGTATTTAAAATATGAATCAATAACACAAAACAAGCATTCAGAATTGGGACAACCTCTTATACCTTGGAAATTTGGGAGTGGAAGTCCTGCATGTTTTGGCCTAGCATCTGTCCAAACTTGCTGAGTACTTCTTTATGCCAGGAGTCATACTTCAAGTTCACCTTAGACTGGACCTAAAATGTGAGGAGTGACAGTTAACAAGTCAATAATGATATACTTGTTTACAACCATATATTGTATAGAGCTGACTTGTTTATATTTACTTTGCCATAGTCAATGATCACTGGGCCAAATTCCTTCCTAGTTTCAGCATTGTCAAAAGTGCCTCTGGCTTTGCGGATTTGCACCAATAGAGCTTGCCACTTATTTAGATCTTCCCCCAGGCGATTATAGATGTTCTCAGGCTGCATATCCCACAAACACTGGTACTGCAGCCAAACCTGAAATCCCGAGGCAAAAAAAGGACTTGGATATCCTTCTTAATAATTCTATTACATATAGCCAACAGTATATAACTGAACAGAGATCTAAATAGATGAATGTGCATTACCTTGACATACTGTTCCACCTCCGACACATTTTCCTTGACAGCATTGTAGGCCTCTTCAAGGGCGGCTGGACCATCAGGCATTCTTGTTAGAGCATTCCTGTAGAACTTCTCTTCCTCAGACAATTCAAAGTGGACACCAACCTGTTCACAGAAAGAGTCAGTGACCTTGTACTGTACCTAAGAAAGGAAGGTGACATTGCTATACCAACCTGGTATCTTTGACTCTGTATCCTTGGGAGAGAAAGAATGACCATCTTCCAGGCAAACATTTCTTGATAGAGCTTAAAACGGCAGTCTTCAATAGGAGGATTTAGGTATATAACCTGGTTTGTAATCCTGAGCTCATGGACCACATTCTGTACAGAGATAAAGTGTCATAATACCAACACTGTAACATATTAAGAAAGCCACATTTTAAAAACATCTTTGTTACAGAAGTCTCCACATCCTTGACCAAAAATGTCCCACCTTGATTTTTGGTTCTCCCCCAGGCTTGTGGCTGACTTGTGGTGCTTCAGTGTCCATGTCCACATCAGCTTTGTCCTCCATTTGTCCTTTAAGCACCTGGGTCCACGCCCTAAGACCAGCCTGCAGACGTACTCCCAAGATCCTCTCAATCTAATGATCATAATTAAACCAAACTTAATTCTGAGGCTGTTTAGAAGAGAAGTTTAGGTAAATGCTTCATATGCCCCTTACACAAACTTACCTCTATGTCTAGTTTGTTGACCCAAATGGGCAAATTAGAGTAGGAGTGCAGATTAAGGTCATCAACAGCCTTCTGGACACGGCTGAGAATCTCTGAGAAGGTCTTATGGTCATACATGCAAGTTTCGAGAGAGCGGACCTCTAAATCAATTTTCTCTTCAATCAACAGCAGATCATCCACCTAGAGGCAAAACAGTATAAAAAAGTGGTTATCGCCTTATTGTTTTCTCCTCTTCATGCAAAAACATAGTACACGAGATAGAACAAGGACAAGAGAACAAAGAACACAAAAGTTATCAAAAGAATGGAACAAACCTTTTCTTGGAAATTGAAGACAGTTTCTGCAAGGCGCTGAACATAAGGGTCAAGTTTATAAGACTCCCACACTAAAGCAATACCCTCAGTAATAAGGGCTTGAACCTCTCTCTTCAAACCTGCCACCAAGGGTGAAATGGAAATTCGCTCTTCAACCTTTTCACAAGTGCGCTCATATGTACGCACACTCTCAATGAGTGATATGGCAAATGGGTAGAGCTGGTTGGCTTGATGTGCTTTGTTAACAATTGCCAGGGGAACACGGAAGCTAAGCCACTTCAGGTTCCGAACCTCCTTAGACAGAGTGATGATCTCTGGTAAAAAGTTAACTTTCAGTTTTAGAACGGTTCCAGTGCGTCCACGAGCACGACTGCTTTCAATGGTGAAGATGCGGCCTGAAACACCAAGGTTGCGCTGCTGTACTTTGCGAGCCCAGTCATCAAAGATCTCCTGCGTGTTGAGCTTGGCACGAAAGCTGTCCCCATCCTGCTTCAGCTTCAGACCCTCCACATGATTCTCCCAACCTTTTCCCAGAACATCCTCCACACGTTTCATGTAGGCGGTCAGCTGCCGGTCAATCTGCTTGGCCCAGATGATGGACCCCGAGACTGGAGGAAGGTCACGGACATGACTCATCTTACAAGATTGGCTTTGTGGATATTGCACTTTAAACTTGTCATGCAAAGACTCTATGTCATCCTTCACACGCTGAATGAGTTGAGTCTGGTATTCACGTATGGCCCCACGGATGTGTGGACGCACAAAGAGAGCATTGAAGCGGGAGAAAATGCGGAACATCTCATTGGCATTCTTTGCAGTGCCCAGCTGGTCACGAAGACGAGCTGTGATGCGAGTCTCAACACGATCAATGCGCTCATCATATCTCTTCATTGCAGCTTCCCATGCCTCCATTCCCTCCTTTGAGACATCCAATCCATCTACCTCCTTCACATTTTCATAAGCCAAGTTAACTTCTTCAATGGCATTAGCATCTGCAGCATCAAAGAGGACTTCAGCCACTTTCATGTCAGGGGGTTCTACTGCTTCACTCTGGCCATGCTGTGGGACAGCAGACACCTATAAACAAAGACCAATGCCAATATATTAAATTGAGAATGACTGTCAAGGCAATACAGGGGAAATCAATGACTGGATATCACTTTTTTTGTCATTTACCAGTACCTGAGGTCTCAATACACGGACAATTACAGCTCTCAGTTGCTCATGCTGTCTCCTGAAGCGCCTCATGTGATCCAAGCGGGACTGCAGTTTTCGATGAGCAGGGCTAAGGCGCCACACCATCTTGAGATTCTCTTCCCTCTTCCTCTTCACAATATCTCTAAGGAGAACCTGAAGTTTTTCATATTCGTCTTCCCAAGTTTGGAACACTTCAAAACAAGCTACCATTACCTACGGCGTAAATGAGAAGAGTTATTTACAGGTCCAACACCAGGAGGCATTCCAGAAAGCAAGTTTAGGTCAAAATCTAAGTTTGTCTAGAAAGAGTGGTAAGTAACTCTGGCTAGGTAACTGACTGTGAACCTAACATACCCTGAATTTTTCCCCATCCCTATTTTAGTATAGGATTTACAGTCCTGGCTTAAAGTCGACTAACACAAATTTTGGTTTTCACAAAGTCTATTGCTTAAATTTTTATGGTGTTAATTTACATTAACTCTAGATCGATATGAAGTGTAAACAGATGAATTACAATTAATTGCAAAGCCATTCCTTGCCATGTAAATTAACTTAAATAATAAAAACCACATTTCCACTGCATTTCAGCCCTGCCAAAAAAAAGTATTTCAGTGATCTTGTTGGCTCAAGAGAAACTGTTAATGAGGACAAGGCAGCTTCATCACGCTGACTGAATTAGAAGAGCAGACTGACTGCGTTAAAAGGGGATGGCTTCTTCTGTCATTGTAAGACTGCACCTAAATCAACCATTCATCCAATCATCAAAAATTTAAAGAAGTTCTGACAAAAATCTGAAAACACTGAAACAGCAAACTTTGTAAAAAAAAAAAAAACAATGTCAGTCTCAAAACTTTTGGCCACAACTGTACGCAAATGTTCAGTATTGTGACAAATTTTATGCTAAATTACACAAAAACATCCTCTGTGAAATTTATCTTAACTTGATTTTTTTAGTTCATTGTTCAAAGATTTATAAAGCAGATATAGCCTAATGTGCTCAAGTTCAATTAACACCACATACATTCTGGTTTCACATCTCAGCGTTCATCAACTGA
The DNA here is from genome assembly GCA_025674545.1 of Hassar affinis. NCBI lineage: Eukaryota > Metazoa > Chordata > Actinopteri > Siluriformes > Doradidae > Hassar > Hassar affinis. Next base: position 5,037,804 of record JAOVYV010000002.1, on the reverse strand, counting down.
GAGTTAGGCTCAGAGTTTGTTTAACATGCTTTCTGGAATACTCCCTGGAACAATGAGAAGAATAAGAATATCTTCACGACCATTTATACTGATGATCTGTACCTTCTCAAATTCTTCATATGCCACATGCATGAGTTTACGGGTGCCCAGCACTTTGAGAAGCTGTGCACTGAGGTCACGGGAGATGGCCTCAACCAAGCGCAGAGCACGCTGAATGGGATATTTTGTGTTTCGGATCTTGCGAAGATGTGTAAAAATGGCCACCAAAGCCTGGCGAATTTTGTCCAGCTCTGTGGCTGACAACAGATCATTGAGCGGGAAGTCCTTCATCAGTGGGTTGTAATCATTCACTGTTTCTACAGCCTGCTTCAAACCTAAGAAAAAAACATAAAACTATTACATTCCACAAATATAAATGAAATAACAGTAATGCATCATGATGAAACCTCACCAGTATCTGTGTCAAAGCTAACAGTGGCATGAAATCGTTTGCCATGTTTAAGAATGTCCAAGGTCAGCAGCACTTCTGGACTCTCCCTCTTCTCCTGAATTCGATTGAGGGCACGTTCAAGATTAAGCCAAAAGCTGATTTCCTGCAGAGCTGTCCCAGAGGCAGGGTCTCTGTCAAGTTTAGTCACCTACAACATTAAATTATACACATACATTATAAGATTACACACATACATTACAAATACATTCCTGTACAAAAGAATAAAGCAAATGTTAATGAATTGGGAAAATGAACTTGTACTAAAATAATATCCACACCTTCTGAATTTCCCTAATCCAGCGATTAACTCCTGACTGTAGTTGGTTAAGAAAAGTGGGATCCTCTACTTTGTCACCAAAGTCAGTAACCTTCGGCTTTTCTCCCCGTTCATAGCACTGCTTTGCAATGTTAGAGATGGTGGCATGGATCAGAAGACTGATCTCTGGAATCTCTATGTTTTGCTGCAAGTGTAATAGACCCATTTCAAGCTCTGCAATCTTCTTCTCCACAGAAGGAGCCATTTTGTCTCCATCCCTAAATTCCAATGTGAGAAATAAAAAAATAAAACACTGGATCAACACTGTGTATAACCACAAAACTTGCATACCAGTGTTTGATGTGCATCTTTTAACAAGACTACTCAGTGTTTCGGCCTTACCTGTCAGCTTTACCTGACTCGCGGATGTAAGACTTAAAGAAGGGAGCAACAGCATTACTGATGAAAGAGTGTAACGTCTCATATGGAGAATCTTCACTGAGAGTAAGAACCCGAACTTGGGTCGAAATGGGCTTGTCAGCATCGATGACTCCGGTCCTCTTAATGAAAGCCAGGCTAAAAGAATATGAGGTTACTCAGTGTGTTTATGAACACCAGACATTATTTACATTTATTCTTTACAGTGTACACCGACTTTATAACACCTCCAAATAGCAAATAATTGAAGGCCATTTTACCTGTTGGACTTAATCCCATAATGGATATCAATATTAACACTGTAGGAAATGCATTCCTTTTCCTCTTCTCCTTCATCTCCTACATCCTCTGGGGAAAAAAATAAACCAAATCAGTTACTCCAGTTTGGGGGTAATTACTGTGACACTCTTGCTTGCCAAATCAATTAATTTTTATTCTTTTAAACTGACCATTTAAATGCAGAGGTGTACTTTACACTGTTCAGTGTATCAACTGGTAACAACCTTTTAAATAACTTATTAAAAAATAAGTTAAACCTTAAATAATTTTTATATTTCAATATTTATCAGTAGTCAGTCGTTATCTGTACCGCTTATTCCCAGTTACGGGGGAGCCGGAGCCCAGCCGGCAACTCTGAGTGCAAGGGCAGGAACCAACCCTAGACAGGGCGCTAATCCATCGTAGGGCTCATACAC
>JAOVYV010000002.1:4969975-4980468 GCA_025674545.1 Hassar affinis | reverse complement strand
GAGGCCCTACCCCATACTAATAAATTATTGTGGTCTAAAATGACAGGTGTTTCAGTTTCATTGTCTAACCCCTGTAAATAAGAGCATTTTTTCCTTTAAATCATTGTCACTAATATCATCCATGAGAAACAATTAAGGAGATATAATTCAGGCTGTTAAAAACACATTTAAAAGAATATGGTATAAATATTGTTCTTGTCAAAATCCCCCAAAATATCGAGATATTATTTTTTGTCACTGTTGTGTCTTCTGTAAGCTTTATGATAGTGTCATACACAGGTGTACAATCATGCATAAAGAAAAAGTAGAGGATGTGGTTCACCACGTAATCCTATTGTATGCTTGTCCTGAGTGGAATACAAGTGGGTGCCAAGTCTAACTGTCCCAAGTGGTCTGACAGAAAGTCCAAGATACAGTTGCAATAGGTTGAGTTTATGCCTTGTTCATAGTGTTTGAGTCTTAGTTTCCTGGGCTTTTTGGTGTCAAAAGCTTTTTTTCCTCCCAATTACTAATAGTGAAAGTAAGAATGTAATGATACCAAAAAACTCATGTTATGGTAATACCACAATAAAAAGTACATGATACAATACTCTGCGTTCAATCCCTTACTTCCTCAATTTTAAAAACTCAAAGTAAATGAAAGGCAATATTTGTCCTGGGACATTGTGCTGTGTGCTAGTGATACCTACATGAAACCATAAAGTAAATCTGGAATCATGAGCATTTCATCATTTCATCTTAATAACAATAATTAAATACTTTCATCTTAATTAAACAATACTTGCACTGGTTCTTTGGTACTACTGGGCCCCGTACTAGAGGATTAACGGACCGATTTTGGGTCCAATTCGCTATTTGGTAATCGCAGATTGTACCCTGTTTCAAGCCTGATCTGAACCAGTTATCGGGTGATATGAAATGAAGTTAGTTTGTTGTGTTGTAAAATGTATGAGTCATGCTGATACCGTCCCCCTGGTAAGGTTTGAAAATCCTGTAGCGTGTACGAAGCTTAAGTTGTAAGGATAACTTTTGTTTCCACTTGCCTTCAATTTAAGTCTGAGCTGGCGTAGCTGATGTAAGCACACTTCTGATTCCCATCTATAGGAACTTAAGCCATTAGAGACAGTTTTTAGGTTTTTTTATGTTTTGTTGTAAACGAGTCACCAAAACGTACAATTTAAGGTGTGAGATTAATTCAATTCAATTACATTTTATTTCTAAAGAGCTTTTAACAAAAGGTCATTGCCTCAAAGCAGCTTTACAAGGACAATCAACAGCTATCCCTAATGAGCAAGCCAGTAGCCACGGCGACGGTGGCAAGGAAAAACTCCCTCAAATGATAAGAGGAAGAAACCTTGAGAGGAACCCATCCTCATTTGGGTGACACTGGACAATGCAGTAACAAATAATTCCTTATATTACTTAGATTATATTAATAATATAATAATAATATAAGATTATATTACTTAGATTAAGCTGTTGAATGTTGATTCATTCAGGGTTGAATGAATGTTGAGTCATTCAGGGTTGCCATGGTGATGAATGATGCCACTGCTAAAGTCAAAGTGGAACTAACTCTGCCTTTGGACAGTGAGTCGCTAACTTAGTTACTCAATAGTCCTGATCACATCCATTTGGCTTTCATGATAAAATACTTACAGTGCCACCTATACTGAAAAAAAATGCAGTGCAATAAAAGTTGCACCAAATTGAACTTAATGGGGAAATAACACTAATGCTTTGAAAGATAGTCCACAAACCTGTAGGTACTCAAAAGACTGTACAGGTCCTGCACATGCATTTAATGAGGTATGGTTATATAACCATTCACATTTCATTGGAGGTGACATTAATTCATCACTGCTTGTTTGGTCAGCCATTTTGATCAGCCTGACACTGAAAGGACATGTAGCTACAATACTTCTTCATAGGCATTGGATGTTGTGAAAGAGCTAAATAGTTTCACACATTTTCAGCTTTGCAGTTCATTTGACAATACTCATGTGGAACAAAACAACCAGCCCAAAACCAAGACGTTCTCTGTCCGGTTCCAAGTGATTGTTGTCACGGTTGTCCAAGTGGTGTGTGATTTGGTGTTAAAATTTGTATGTATGTATGTATGTATGTATGTATGTTGACTGTAAAGCGTCCTTGGTTTTGAGAAATGCTAAAAGTCAAAAGTCTCAGGACACCCCTTTATTTCATAAACAAAAGGAAAAAGACCTACCTGAATACCCCAGCAAGTAATGGGTGAGGGGACCTATCTTTTAGGCTATGGACGGAATGTGGCCACCATCTTAAAAAGCCATCATATTGGATCAAGTTTTTCCAATGGGAAGGTGGTCATGAAGCATATGAAAGAAGACCAGAAATGTCTCAGAAATCGATTGCCTCAAGATTTGCCAAGTCTATTGTTGTTCAACAGTTATCAACACCAAAACAACAGCAACTGGGAACGTTGCCTATGATGCACAGCTATTTGACGCTGTCCCTAATGCTGAACACAGAGCTGACAGCGCAGGATCCAATTGTTCAGCACCAGGGACGGCACATTGAACATGTCAAATAGCTGTGCATCACAGGCAAAGTTCCCTGTTGTTGTTGCAACTTTCAACTGTACTAAGATAGGCCCTTTCACCCATTACTTGCTGGGGTATTCAGATATGTCATTTTTCCCTTTCATTTCTGAAGTAATAGGGTGTCCTGAGACTTGATTGCAGGGCAAATATGCTTGACACAAGAACAAAGCTGTACTGCTGCAGAAAGGCCATGGTTCTGGATATTTCAACAAAAATTACACATGGACATTACACACATTCTTTTAACTAGCTATTAATATAATTTTATAGTACTTTATATAGTAAATATTTGTGTTTCCTATTTTCAGGCGTTGCTAAGCACACTTGTAAAAGGTTTTTTTTTCCAGCTGACACCATATTTCTAACAAAAGAATGAAACTGTTGCTGGATGACTGACTAATGAATAAAATAATTCTCAGTTCTACATTTCCTTTAGGCAGTGTTTTTAGATTTTTGGTTTAATATGCAGTGCAAAACTAAGCCAAATGGCAAATTAACCAAATGTATCAATTTTGTTCTGAACAAGACTCAACAGTTCTATTTTCAGTTGTATTCTACCATTCCACTGTAACTGGGACAAATTTCTGTTCTGTTTTAGTAGTATTTGTTTTTGTAGTATTTACTTAACAGACACTGCTTTCTTTCTGTTAGGTCCAGGCCATGCTGCAGAACAGCTCACAGAAAGAGTGTCTTGATTTGAGTATGTTGCTCAAAAGCCCTAATATACTGGTCAGTGTCATTCACACCCTACATGAGCCTCCCCTGTCACTTCCTCTTAGTGATATAAACTTTTGAGCTATGAAAGTGTGCGTTCTAAAGGCTCCTAAGTACTCATGTTACACCACAACCTATTTACCTAGTAACCTTAGTTACTTTGTCATGGCTCATAACTATGAAAATCGTCTTTCCATACATAAACATTTTCAGTTTCTCTTTTTTTTTTTTTTGTTCTCTGTAGGCACTTATGTTGGCCCATGACAGCGTGGCAGAGCAAGAGATGCAGCCAGAGCCTGTTGGTCCTCTTGATAGCCCATGTGAGACCCTCACACAGTGGGGAGGAGAAACTGTCAAGATTGTACGCATAGAGAAGGCCAAGGACATCCCACTGGTGAGAGCACACTCTTCTAGTGCACTTTAAATCTTCTCTTTCTGTCTTTAGCTCAGTCTTGATACAAATATCATGTGTCTGTAGGGAGCTACTGTGAGAAATGACATGGACAGTGTGATTATTAGTCGGATTGTGAAAGGAGGAGCAGCAGAGCGCAGTGGTCTGCTCCATGAAGGCGACGAGATATTGGAGATCAACGGGGTCGAGATCCGTGGCAAAGATGTCAATGAAGTGTTTGATATCCTGGTGAGGGAAGAAATATCCTGGCATTGAAGTTGACACATAAATGGAGTTCAAAAACACATTGAAGATATAGGTTTATCAAAAGATGTTACGTTGATTATTCATAAGCATTTTAATTGTGTCCTTAGGCAGAGATGCACGGCACGTTGACCTTTATTCTGATTCCCAGCCCCCATACTAAACCTCCTCCCATTAAAGAGACTGTGGTGGGTTTAATACAGTAGATCTTGACCTACATAAATGCTAATTGAAAGATTTTTATATTGGTTTATGTCATAATTTCTTTGTTTTACCTCCCCCAGGTGCATGTGAAAGCACATTTTGACTATGACCCTTCTGATGACCCATATGTACCATGCCGGGAGTTGGGTCTCTGCTTTCAGAAGGGGGACATATTACACATCATCAGTCAGGATGACCCTAACTGGTGGCAAGCCTACAGAGATGGAGATGAAGAAAACCAGCCTTTAGCTGGGCTGGTGCCAGGTAACAGAGTGTACTTGTATTGATTTAGATCAATAATCCCTAATCAGCATGCCAGTGGCAACAATGGAGAGGGAAAATTTCCTTGAGGCATGAGGAAATAGCATTGAGAGGACTCAAAATGGATCACGACTTAATAGAATGAGTGGTATGAGTATCATGAGCAGTTCCTTGGTACAGATCTGCAGTATCAAGTAAGCTTGTGTGATATAAAGATATTATCATCCCTCCACAATATTGCGCCAGTTATTTTATATTATGAGGCCGGCCCACTGTTATGCATTTTGTATAACACCTTCAGAGTACACTAGTGTTAGAGAATCATGGGCTAATGTTTAGGGACACTGCATTGTAGAGAGTTGAAAGTTTTTTTGAGCCTGCTAACCCACACATATTGCATACTTTGTCTGTGGAAGAAAAAACAACTGGAATAAACACCCATTTAACATCCATTTACTCCATTTATTCCTATGTATTAAGGATGCTGCTGAAGATGTCAGAAAGCCTCTTTCGGTTTTCATTCTAAATTTCATTCTTTCATTCTTCATTCTTCTTTTTAAAAAGATGAAGATTTTGACCCAGAAAGATTAAATAGGCTTGATCTAACACTTTACAAAAAATGTAAATGATAAGTCACATTAGAAAATTGATTAAATATCCTGTGAAATCCTCTGCAGAGATGGGAGTAACTACCAGAAGGACAGTCAGCTCAGAAATACTCTTATTATTCAGGACTGGCTACTCTATTCTTCAATGGTCAGTCCTGAGAAAAATGCATATTGCAGGCATTTAAAGGATTCTGAGAGCATGAGGAAAAAGAATCTGTGGTCTGATGAGACAAAAACTTCCGAACTGCTGCATCTGGCTAAAACCTGGTACTTTTTTATCAACTGGCAAATACCATCCCTACAGTGAAACATGGTCATGGGCAGATCATGCAATAAGGGTTCTTCTCAGGACAGAGAGATGGGTGCTTAAAGATGCACTATAAAAGTATAAAAGTATTTGGACACCTACACATTACACCTACAGGAACACATTACACCTGGCATTCACCAAACCCAGACTCATCCATTAGACTGCCAGATAGAGAATTATCACTCCACAAAACATGTTGAGCATTGGTGACTATTGTGCACTATGCACTTCAGCACTCAGTGACCCCTATGTAACATTATGTGGTCTGCCTCTTCATGAGTGAATTGCTGTGGTTCCTAAATGCTTCCATGTTTCAATAATGCCACTAGTAGGGATATATCTTGGAGGGAAGAAATTTTACGAAATGACTTTTTGCAGTGGTGGCATCCTATTACAGTACTACACTTGAATTCAGTGAGCTCTTTAAAATGTCCAATTCTTTCACAAATGTTTGTAAAGACAGACTGCATGTATAGGTGTTTGATTTTATACACCTGTGCCAATGGGACTCCATGAAATACCTGAATACTTTTGTCCTTTTAGTGTAACTTTCTACAGAGTACACACAACCTCAGAGTGGGGTGAAGATTTACCTTTAAGCACAACAACAATAACCCAAAGCATATGGCCAGTTAAATGCTGGAGCAGCATTTAAATCTCTGAATGTACTTGAATGGGCCAGCCAGTGTCCAGATGTGAACTCTAGAACATCTGTGTGTGGAGAGACCTGAAGATGGCAGGTCAGAAACACTCACCATCCTATCAAATTGAGCTTGAGAGGATCTGCCATTAAGAATGTGAGAAACTGCTCAACTCCAACAGTCCAAAGCTTTTTTAGACACTTATCCACAAAGACAATAGGCTATAAATACTGCCAAATGTGCTTCTACAAAGTACAGAATAAAGGGTCTGAATACTTCTCTAAATCGGAATTCACTTCTCGATTTTTTTAATTATAAAAAAGTACAACAATTTGTTTACTATTTGTTTTCACATTGAGTTGTTGTCTGTAGGCTAATGGCCAAAACTTTTTTAATTTAAACTATTAAACTATTTTAATTGAATTTTTAATTTGTATTTTTATAATATACAGGTAAAAGTTTTCAGCAGCAAAGAGAAGCCATGAAACAAACAATAGAAGAAGATAAAGAACCTGAAAAATCAGGTAAGCACTACCACAAATGCAATCAGTTAATTCCTTGTCATTCCTGAAGTACTAATATAGTGTCTTTGTTCTGATTTGTTCAAATACTGGAATCATTTGATGAATCTTACATTCTAACATACACAATCCAACATTATTAATTAGGGAAGCTGTGGTGTGCAAAAAAGAACAAGAAGAAGCGAAAGAAACTGCTGTATAATGCAAACAAGACAGATGGTGAGTCAGGTTTTGTTTTTACTCATTACTTGAGACTTAAAGGGATTAAAAATGCAAAAAAGATGTGCCTTTTTATAATGTTTATATAAATGTAGCATTAACAAAATGAAATTGCAAACTGCATGGAACAAAAAGCAATCATTTGTAAGAATGTTAATTGATTTTTGGTTAATATAGACAAGCTGATGACACAAATTACAATGTAAATAAGGAAAGAGCAGCTCCCCCCATTACATATTCTTGGTACTACAAACATTTTAAATGCAGATCATAATGCAATTGTAAATGTCATTTTTTTAAAAATGCATATTTGCAAAATGACAATTACAGTACCTATAACGCTGTTGAATTTTCAAATATGATTGGTCACAAGGTGTTGATTAATAAGATATTTTAAAAAGGCTAATGAGGTTACAACTGTTTATAGCTTCTATAATGTAAAGACCTAACTTGCCTTGTGGATGTTCCAAAAAAAAAAATCTAAACACAATGGCTATGGTATAAGAGGAATAAAACACAAAAATAAATACAGTCAGTATTCATTTGTTAAGTAACTATATTTCAATCTAAAATACTATATGGCAAATCTAAATATCTACTCACAGACTTATTAACATCAAACACAGATACATTTGCCATGGCACAAAAAGGTTAAGAAATACTTCTGTAACATTCTTTGCTAACCTGCTTGTCTCTAACAGAAAGATGCAATAATTAGTTAATTAATAATAATAATTAATAATTAGTTTTTTTTTATTATGAGGTTTCCAGAAAAGAAGTTTATGTGAATAATTCATAATTTACATGGTTTTAATGATTATCCTGTCTTTCAGATTACGACAATGAGGAGATTCTTACCTATGAGGAGATGGCACTGTACCACCAGCCAGCCAATCGCAAACGCCCCATTGCTCTGATTGGTCCTCCAAACTGTGGGCAGAATGAGCTGAGACAGAGACTGATGTCTTCTGAGCCTGACCGGTTTGGAGGTGCTGTTCCTCGTAAGTATTAGGTGTTGGCTAGCTAGGCACTTTGTATATTTTCTGAATTATGAATAGGTGTGTCATTAATTTTATTAGCAGATACATGGAGCTTTATTATCACCCATAATATTCTAAGTAAGAGACTGCTTTCCCCATCAGACACCACACGGAACCGGAGAGATGGAGAAGTGAACGGGCGTGACTACCACTTTGTGTCACGCCAGGTTTTCGAGATGGATGCTGCAGCAGGGAAGTTTATTGAGTCGGGAGAGTTTGAGAAGAACCTCTATGGCACCAGCACAGATTCTGTGCGGCAGCTTATCAATAGCGGCAAAATTTGCCTTTTGTGTCTGCACACTCAGGTGAGAGAGAGATAAAGGTGGGATGAGGGATATCAGTGTGCTGCAATCCCTCCTGACTGTGCTGACTGTTTTATTCCTTAGTCTTTGAAGGTATTACGCAGCTCTGACCTCAAGCCCTATATTATCTTCATTGCACCACCCTCCCAGGAAAGACTGCGTGCCCTCTTAGCAAAAGATAACAAGAACCCAAAGGTACCCAATGGGATTTTTTCTTTCAGAACGAGATGTCTCCATGCTAAAAGTTGAATTATGTTATAGGATATTGCCCTGCTTTATAATAATTTAATTTATTTTAATAAATTTACTTTTACAGTTTTATGGGCATGACCAAAACCTTATAGCATGACATTGTGTTCCAAGGATTGTATGAAGCAATTTATACATTTGGATGAAAATGTATAGTTTCATTTAAATACTTTTGTGTTTTCTTCCTCTGTGTGAAGCCTGAGGAGCTGAGGGATATAATTGAGAAAGCAAGGGAGATGGAGCAGAACTTTGGCCACTTGTTTGATGCTGCAATTGTGAACACTGACCAGGACAAGGCATATCAGGAGCTGTTACGCCTCATCAATAAACTGGACACAGAGCCTCAGTGGGTTCCTTCATCGTGGCTGCGCTGAGACCGCTTTTCACAGACACGCATTCACAACCCAACATAACCATGCTGTGCATGGGCTTTGTGGAGTTTAGTGGATTGTGTGATTGAACAGTTGATTGTCTGCTGTGTTAGACACAGAATTAATAGCCCACATTCTGAGCAATGTAGGAGATTTACCAGCATATGGTAGTAACAGTACAGTCTTAGTGTTTCTATACAGCATAATTATAAATAATACCGATTATTTAAACTTTGAAAATTGTGTGGTTTCTAAAAAAAGTGTCATGGTGTGTAGTTTTATTATGAAAGCTCTTCTGTACTGTGGACTGGGGGCAGCAATTAAATATTTTGCTCTATTTTTTCAGCTAGAATCTACTTTTTGCCACACAATAACATAGAATTTAGCAAGTTTCCCTTGTACTTGTTTTTGTGACTAAACAGTTAGTCTCTCACTCAAGTTTCTTCTGATCTGCATACTGCTTTTCTTTGCCCATCAATTTGTGTTTAGATCATTCTGATGCCACTTCCATTATACTATAGTTTGTATTAGTTAACAAATTGGACAATTGCAATTTGCAAAAATAGATAATTTGAATGGCCTGTGGCTGCTATTTTTAAGAATAGACATCAAGTCATTTACTTTTCTGAAACATACAATGCATTATACAAGTCTTTCTTGTGTTGCACTGCTGATTCTTGGTGAATATAAGATTGCATCCCATCTGTAGAATAAAATGTTTCCAAGCCTCCAAGCCATTAAAATGTTTAAATCCAAAAGCTGTAACAAGACCTTCCAGTTGACTTCCAGCTTTTCATTCTGATAGCACACAATGGTGACGGTGACAATGGTAAGACAATGGTTTGTGTAATAACAATCAAATAACTAATTTGTTTGTTTGTTTGTCTGTGTGTTTTTGTTTGGTTTCTGTTGCAGTATTCATATGCACTTCCAGAACTCAGAAGTGTAACCAGTATTGTAAACAGTATTTCAGCAGCAATACAATAAGGTTCACCTACTGAGCATAATATCAGCCTAGACTTACACTTTAAGTTATGTCCTTTCTATTGTATAAACAAACTATTAATTCTTTGTTGTGTACCCATTTTCATTACATGCTGGGGTTTCTATGTTTTTACCTATGATGACTTTAGGCTCTTGGATCTCTGGCCTTACTCATAAAAATTGGCGGATAAATGAAGAATTCAGTCAGAAAGCTCTGAAGAAACTGTATCTGTATTTGTCTCCTATATGCCTGTTTGTACATGAGTTTATTGTAGATGTTCTGAAGCTAGTCTATCATCATCAGAATGTTGTTTATATTTAGATCTGCTTAGAGGGAAAGGCTGTCAATGAAATGTAGAGGGCAGGCAAGTATTGTCTTGTGCTTAAATACACTGGAAACAGCTTTATTAAATTCTTTTGTATTTCAAAATCAGCCTATATATTTATATTTACAAAATAAATCATCCAAACAATTTAATCCTCTTGTTTACTGACTCTGGTCAGACCCATTCACCTGCTGTCCTTTTGCAGGTAGTTCCTATTTAATATTATCAATCTAGTTGATATCTACAGTGGCTTGTAAAACCCCCCTGAAAATCATTACCATTTATCAAACATTTATTGTTGTATTATGTCAGTCATCTTCTGTACCGCTTATTCCCAGCCACGGGGCCACGGGGGAGCCGGTGCCCAGCCGGCAACTCTGAGCGCAAGGGCAGGAACCAACCCTAGACAGGGCTCTAATCCATCATAGGGCCCACACACATACACATTCACACTCGCATTCACACACTAAGGGCCAATTTTCCCATCACCAATTCACCTACCTGCATGT
>JAOVYV010000002.1:4881443-4893961 GCA_025674545.1 Hassar affinis | reverse complement strand
AGTCTAATGTTTATCAGTACATTACAGAAAATAATGAACTTTATCACAATATGCTAATTTTTTGAGAAGGACCTGTATATTGAGTGGTACAAAGGGACAAACTACAACAGCAGGAGCAGATGTACAACACCAATAAATATGGGATATTCCTTGATAATAATTCACAGTATGCTTTGTGAAGTCAGGTTTACACGGTTTTTGATCTGATAATAGAGTGAAGACCAAAGAGAGCACAACACTGAACTTTACAATTTAATGTGATCTGACATTCATCCCATAATTCCCATTCAGAGTATGCTTATTTTTCAGTTTGCTAAAGCGCCTTATCAGACAGTGTTGTCTAAGGTTTCTGACTGTCATAACTCCTATAGAAATGGAATGGATTGTTTCTCTTTACTAGACAGGACTTCAGTGTGGCAAGAATAATCTCTAACACTATTTCATGTCTCAACATGCACTAATAGTGCACTAATGATTGTTCACACTGTATCATCTGTCTTGTCTGTCTTATATGTCTGTATGGGTACCTATATGTTCTTGTCTTTGCATAGTAGCATTTTTGCACAGTTGGTTCTTCTTCAATTGTTTGTTTGTTTGTTTACATATTGCGCTGTGTGCACTTTTAAGGAGCAGCTTCCAATCTCGTTGTACTTTGTATACTGTGTATGCTTAGTATAATGACAATAAAGGCTTTCTATTCTATTCTATTCTATTCTATTCAATACCTAAACCAGATTTTTCCTTTACATTGTTTTTTTCTCCCAGGTTTGAAGAGAGAAATCTGCTATAGGAGAAAGCACAAACCCAAGAGTGTACCAGTTCAAGTTACAGAATGTCCCTAGTACAGCACAGCTTCCAGTAAACAAGAGTCACATTTCATGTCAGGCAACTTAAAGAGATATTCCTATGTGTTGTGTTGCTCAGTATACTATAATGTGAAACTGAATGCATGCCACTTCCTAAAGTAAAGTGCTCACCATGTCACTCACTGTCTCCTTGACAAAAAAAGCTTCACCATTCTCCCCCAGCTTCATGTGTAGGTTTACTGGCTCCCCATTAATCTCTATGTCAACCTGTGCAAAGAAATTGTTGACACTGTGTAATTCAATTCCTTAAAAGATTTCATTAGAATCATATGCATCAGTGACTTACAAAAATATATTTCCAAGCCCAGGACAAGGCTAGAGCTTCTAAATGGATTTCAAACATTTGAATCTTAATGTTTGCATACTTGTATAGTCGATTCAATCTATTCTTTATTGCATTACATTGCTACCAATTAGCTTGATACAGCCTAACTATTGTGTACATGTGACCTCACCACTTTTTCCCTTGACCGCAGCACACCCATCTTGCCAAAGCGGACATGAAAGGGTGAACACTGTAGGGAGCCATCAGGCTGACGCACCACGATGACATCTATGCAGCCAGACAGAGTGGCTGGGTTCAGGCCTCGGTACAGCTCCTTTACCTGCACAAAGACCTGACCGGCCAGTTGTCCCACGTAGTTCATAGTCCGACTCTGAGGGTAGAAAGTAGTATGCAAGAATGTTAGGTTTTTTTAAGGCTGCACATACCAATGCATCACCATTTTGTTATATCATTAAAAATATAGTTATACAGACCCATTCCATACAGTTTGAATATCATGAAAAAGTTTAATTAATTTCCATAATTCCATTCAAAAAGTTAAACTTTCATAGATTATAGATTCAGGGCCCACAACATAAACGATTTCAAGTATTTACTTGTTTATTTGTACATAATTTGGGCTTCCAGCTCATAAAACCCACAAAAACAGGAATTCCAAAAAAATTAGAATACTGTGGAGATGCAGGAAGTAGAGCTGGTGGTGGCTGAACTTAAGATGTTGAGGTTCACTTTAGGAGTGACCAGGATGGACAGGATTAAGAACGAGATCATAAGAGGAACAACACAGGTTGGAAAACTGGGAGACAAAGTGGGAGAGGAAAGACTGAGATGGTTTGGACATGGGCAGAGGAGGGACAGTGGATATATTGGTAGAAGGATGTTAGTGATGACACTATCAGGAAAGAGATGGAGAGGAAGACCAAAGAGGAGATATATGAAGAAGAAGAAGATTATTGTGGAGAAATCAGCCCAAATTTTGCAGGGCATGAATGTTTAAATATGGAGAAGACTGCAGACATAACAACTGGCCAGAAGACCATCATTGATACTTTCCATAGGATGGGTAAGCCATAAACGTTCATAGCTAAGGAGGCTGGCAGAGTGTTGTATCCAAGCATATCAATGGAAAGTCTAGTGTAAGGACAAAATGTGGCAAAAGAAGATACACCAGCAAAAGAGATGACTGTGGGCTTCAGCAGATTATCAAAAAGAGAAGATTCAAGAATTGGGCAGAGATCCAGAAAGAGTGGAATGAGGCAGGAGTCACAGCTTCAAAAACCACCACATTCAGATGGGCTACAACTGTCGGGTTCCTCGGGTCAAGCCACTTCTGAACCTGAGCCAACATAGGAAGCGTCTCAACTGGGCCAAGGAGAAGAAGGACTGGACTGTTGGCCAGTGGTCCAAGGTCCTCTTTTCCAGTGAAAGTAAAGTGTGCCTTTCAATCGGGAATCAAGGTCCAAGGATTTGGAGGAAGACGGGTGAGGAACAGAACCCAAACTGCTTGAGGTCCAGTGTGAAATATCCACAGTCTGTCATGATTTGGGGTGCAATCTCTAATGCAGGTGTTGGTAAACTCTGCTTTCTTAAATCCAAGGTCTCTGCAATAGTCTACCAGAATGTTTTACAGGACTTCATGAATCCTTCTGCTGATGATCTGTATGGAGACTCCATAATTGGAAATCATTCTATTTGGGCTACGAATAAGAATGACTGTGGGTTACCAAGGGTGTACTCACAATAGGCAAATCATACTTGCCCAAGCAATTTTGACCCCTAAAGTCCAAATTCTTTGTCTAGTAGGGCCCAGGCGTGGTTCATTTGGACTCGGGCACAAGCGCGCCTTTCTCCAATACAAAATAATCACATTGTGACAATGTAAGTATGCTTAATCCTGGAATATTACTGGAATATTAGTATTGAGTACACCCTAATACATCAAACCAGTACATCTTACATCTTGCATCTTGCATCCCCCTCAAATGACTAAACTGTATCCAATTTCAAAAGAAGCTATTAAGGGAATTTGGTCTATAATTAGAGTGTGTTCATGAATCGTGTATGCCAACTTCAAATGGGGGACATGCCATTATGCCCGGACAGTGTGTGATCAAAGATTACACTGCCAGTCCATTGGAAGCCACTGAATGACAAACACTCAGGTCCCAGGTTGCTGTCAAACTCTGCATGCAAAACAGATTTATAATCTGTGATCACAGCTTGGCTTGTAGTCTCCTGATTTATGGCCATCTTTCGTCTGATGAAATTTTAACATCTGTATGGTCATCCAGAAGAGAACACCACTTATATAATTAGAAGTGCACTCAGGAAGCACAGACCAAGGACAATAGGCAAGTCTTTTTTACAACAAGCTTAAAAGGGGAATATTTAAAAAACAAACTGCTGTTTTCTCATGCACAAACCTGTCATGAAATGAGTTGTCTCAAATGGGTGAATTGCATGATGAATGCAGTTCATTTTTTGCCTGATTTTGCAAAAATAATACATGTATCTACACCGCAACTAGGATGCACCCAAAATTTAATGGGTCCTTACTTGTTGATACAACTGCATATATTTGCAGTTCATGATAAAGAGGATGGTGAATATCTTATAGTAGGAATGGTTTATCACCTATATCATATGTAGGTTATTACATATTTGTTAAAACAAGATCTATTTCTTAAATGAGTACAATCTGGCAACACCATTAACGGTTCTGTCATCTGCTCCTCCCTCAAACATGGGGCAGCATGATTCTTGCCTCAATAGCCCCAATAGCACTATGTTTCCCATTTCTGAGCACTTGGTACAATATGGAAGCTCTATGGAAGTTAAGGATTATGCAACATCTACAACTGAATTGAATCTAGATCAGTGGAACATCAGCTTATATATCTGTCAACTAGCAATATATATATTTTTTTAAATCGTTGGTCATTCAAATAACATTAGTAAAGAATAGGAATCTAAAATGTATGGAAAGTGAGCATCTTGAACATTTGTTGAACGGATGAGCTGCCATTGGTTCTGAGATGTTTTTCTGTTCACCCTGATTGGAATGAGCTGCTACTGGAGTTGCCACAGCCTTCCTTTCAGCTACCAGTCTGGCCATTCTCCTCTGACCTCTATCACCGACAAGAAGTGACACTCACTTAATGTTTTTTTGATTTTCACGCCATACTGTCAAAACACTAGACAGTGCTGTGAGTGCAAATTCCAGGAGTTTTCAGCAGTTTCTGAAATACTTAAACTAGCCTGTGTGGAACCAGTACCAACCATTCCAGTGTTGTATTTAGTGACATTAATTTCCTAGTCTAATGTTTGAAGTAAAAGCTACTGACATGTATCGGCATGATTTATGCTTGCTTGCAAATGTAACCGCTTCACTTAAAGGGTCCCTAATATGTCACAATGCAGTTTTTCGTATTTCAGTAACATTAATTTAAAAGGCAATAAGATACAGAATGGTTGTGCTTTTTAGCCAGTGCTGAGCGCGCGCGTGGGTGTGGGGAACACAGACACTGTCACTGACGGACCTACAACCAAAATGGATATGAAACGCATCATTTGGAAAAGAGACTAGAAAAATGGAGACTACAAGTGAGCAGGTTTGCACATTGCATTATTTTATATTTCCAGTTGGAAAAGAATTGTTTTTATAAAAGACGCCGCACGCTTAATGCTTCAATATCCATCATCACGCTATGTACAGGCTATAAAACTGTAGATATTTATAAAGATCTATAAAGAAAACCCAAACAATACGTGTGTTAGCTAGTACTGAAGCGATAGCGATGTAGCGATAGAAGACATAAAAACAGCGAGATACCTACAGCACAGAAAGCTATTTACGACGATTCGGTCATTAGGCAAGACTTAGTCCATCGTCCATACTCCTGAAAGAATGAAATATTCACTGCTATTTATTCATGCAATATTTTGTAATACTGCTTTACTTCCCAGTGACTCTGTCCTGTCCCGTGTGCAGCGCTCCTGCCGCTGTATTTAAACTAGACTGAAAAAACATTCCTCCCTCCGTCTCTCTGGCAGCGTCCCAAACCGAACACTACCGCACTACAGAGTGTGACTAGATACTACATTTACAGAGGCACTCGATGTACTGTTCAAAACAGCAGTGTGTTGATTGGGACGTAGCACAAACCCCGCCTTAGTGCATAACGTAAACAAGTAACCCTTTAATACACCGTGCTGTGTGATCTGGGCTTATGTGTTTAAAAAGTATTTAAAAAGATGTTCCTGTAATCTAAACTGTCTGTGTGTATGGTTTACATGTAATTGATAAGGTGCAGTATGTTTCCTATGTCGCATGCTTATGATTTACACACCTGTTATGATTTATCGGATGCTTGCCATTACTATTTCTGACTGAACCTTTAACTTTATGCATTTTAACATGGACACAATGCGGTACATTTACATTACATTTATATTCATGGCATTTACATTTCATTTACATTTATGGCATTTTGGCAGACACCCTTATCCAGAGTGACTTACATTTATCTCATTTATACAACTGAGCCATTGAGGGTTAAGGGCCTTGATCAGGGGCCCAGCAGTGGCAGCTTGGTGGTGCTTGGGCTTGAACCCCCAACCTTCTATTCAGTAACCCAACACCTTAACCACTGAGCCACCTCAGAATTTCCTCCCATCATTCTGCTCTCAAAGTGAAAACAGAATGTTAGACATTTTTGCTAATTTGAAAAGATAAAGAAATAAATATTGCAGTGACATAAGTATTCAGACCAGAGTTGGGAATTAAGAGAGACAGAGAACATTCAGAGAGCGTTCAATTTATAGCAAAACTGATCTGTCAAGGGCAGAAACATGCCTGTTCTGTCTCTAGTCTGCCACCAAAGCCATTATGAACACGTTTATGTGGGAAAGAATGGGACAGAGCATGCATGTGCACACACACACACAATAATAATAATAATAATAATAATAATAATAATAATAATAATAATAATAATAATAATGAGTAATAAAAAACGAGTAATAAAACAATTTAAGCACATTAAGAAGACATAAAAAGTAATAAATACACCTGCATTATTGTTCATTATTGTCAAGTCCAGGGTGTGTATAAAGCTATGTATTTTAATATTTGTATATGTTATTGTATGTATATGTAAACAAAACAAACATGTTATTGTCATTTTTCTTTTGTTTTCTAACTATCAGCAGTTTGTTAGAGGGTGACAAAAACAAAGCCTTATATTTGCTGTTCTCAGTGACCTGCTGTAGTGATCTAAAGTTCTGTTGGGGTATAAAGGGTTTCGTGTTAAAATATTCTCAGTGTTGGTTTTCAATGTAGTGTTTTAAATGTTTCATAATGTTTTAAATGTCTGTCATTCTTCAGTGCTGTACAATAATTAATTTAGTTTGGGAGTAGCAAGTGATTTTGGGCTGCTGATGGATGATAGAAGAAGCTTCTGTTGAAAAAGAATAGTGGCCTATTTACTGAGAAAAAAAATTAACAAATGAACAAATTAACCTGAATTAGTTAATTTTCAGTATGATCTGGCATAGCACTGCTGTACACACTGTAAGTTAGGCAAATGTAATTTTGCTCATGTGAAAGTTTATTTAGCACAGTTCATGTGAAGATCATATCAGATCTAATAATTTTGTAACCATAAGAAAGATTTTGAAATAACAATTTCCATGTGATTGTATTGTTATTAACCCAGACAAATATTACAAGAAAGTGTGATTGCATGTGATGGTGGCTGATAAAAAAAAAAATTTAAGTGGCTGGTAGAATTTTTCTAAAAATCTAATTTCCAACACTGATTCAGTACTTAGTACTTTACTCAGTAAAGCAAAAACAAAAACACAGTGAAAACACAGAAAATGTTTTCTTTGCACTTTTATCAATGAAATAAAAGTTCAACTGAGTTAACAAATTAAAGTTTTTAGTTTTTTGTGCATTTTTAGAAAGTGTCTAGAAAGAAAATTTAGGAGTCATGTGTGATTTCAGTAGTCTTCAGGTATAATCTCAGTGTTTTTTGTTTATATTGCTGTAGTGTCTGGGTTTTTTCATTTAAACAATTCTGTGTCCTACAGTAACCTCAAATGTTATTTTTACTGCTTAATGTTGTGTAGCTGCTTCATGTACTGGAATATTTCCTGGAAAAGAGGCGCTCAAGAAGGCAATGACCAATCCTCCCACGTGTATGTGTGTGTGTAAGAGAGAGAGAGAGAGCAAAAATCAAGCAAAAATTCAATAATATATTGGCATGACTGTAAAATTTGTAACTTTGCATTAACATTAAGAAATTCATTGGTCAGTTCAGGTGGGATCATTATTGCTCTTTAAACATGATTGTCACGAGGGAATAAGAACTCCTGGAACTCCTTAGGAACACTGGCTTCAAGACTGCATTCATGGAATAGGGGGGTGTTGCTAGGGCTGAGCTCTCTGAACCAATCAAAGTGCAGAGAGCCATATGACAGCAATCCAGCAAGGTTGTTTGTAGACTGCTAATCATACCACATGGGAGGGGAAGCTGGTGCAAGAAAATCAAGCAGTGCAGCTCTTCAAGCAGCTCTTTTGTGTTGTTGTGTTCACTGTTTTCTAGATGATTTTGGACAGTAACATGCAGTGCTGGAACATTTGATTACTGTGGTTCAGTGAATAAATCACATTTGTTTTGCTATTTTAGACAATAAATTTGTTTCTTTTGCCATATTAGAATGGATTGTTAATGGGTAGGAAGCTGATAGACAGTCTATTTACTAATCCTTTTAAAATGTAGCATTTTTGCATGATTGGGTGCAGTATAATCAGTAATTTCTCAACAAATTACCTTTCAAATGGTCATGGAAGAGTGATGTGGTAGGACACTAGGAGTGAGTATTCTCAGTCAGACAGCTGAAAAAAATTTCCACCTCCCAGAAGGACAATAAGACAATAAACCAAAGCACAACTCCAAATTTTCAGAGGAAGTAAATTAGGAGTGGCCCAGTCATGTACATGCATATAAAATCTGGTTATTGTATGTTTTTTCTTTTTCTTTATATCTCTAAGGTTTCTCATGATGCCCTCTGGCATCATGCAGGTGACAGCGCTCGTTCTTATAGTTTTCAACCATAGCACTGATGGCCGCTGTGCCTGAGAGCATCTAATTTCTCTACTACAGGGTGAATGGAGAGCAGCTGATTATGCGCTGGAATTCAGGACTCTGGCAACCAAAAGTGGATGGAACGACATGGCCCTCAAGGTCACGTTCAGAAGGGGTCTCAATCCCAAGAGTCAGTGAGCAGATTTTAGTGTGCAGAGACTTGGATATGTCCCTCGAGACCCTGATCGCCACTGCCATCGCCTTGGACAACGTGCTGCATAGCCAGCCTGCCAGTGTCTTGATGGAACTCATGCCTGAGGAGCCCGAACCCATGGTTCTAGGTCCCCTGCTTCTCTCCACTCAGGAGATGAGCCGCACTGCATCTCTGCTTCTACTGTGGGGAGTGCGGTCATACCTTAGCCATGTGCCCGATCAGGCCCTCTCATGCTACTCGCACTAGGGGTGCAGCTAGGGTTAATACCCCCCAGTGCTCTTGGTGAGTAGCATTGTACCATGTGTTTCTTGCAAATTCACTCCATGTGTACAGATCCTCTGCACAAATGTGTCCTGCTTTCTTTCAGCCCTTGTCAACTCAGGAGCAACAGTAAGCTTCATCGATCAAGCCACTTCAGAGGCCCAAGGCATCCCTGTTCTAAAGACGAATTCCTCCTTCCAAATTTGGGCTGTGGATGGCACCCCCATCGGAGATAGCAAGGTTACTCTTCAGACCATTCCTCTGAAGTTAAAGGTCAGCCTCCTGCATGAAGAAGAGATCTCCTTCCTGCTCATTGAGTCCCCTAAACATCCCGTCATTCTCGACATGGACTGGCTCCATCTACAATAACCCAAGGATCTCCTAGAGAGAAGGGGAGATCCTCAAATGGTCTTTGTTCTGCTTTGTGCAATGTCTCAATGTCAAGTCTTGCCCAGTCCGAACCACCAAAGTAGAAAGCCCAGACCTCTTGTGTTTAAGAAGTGCCAGGCTGAGGACTTCCCCAACATCAGCCCTTTGTTTGCACTGTGGACCTTCTACCCGGCTGTACTCCTCCTCGCGACAAGGTCTACGCTTTGTCTCTCCCTGAACAGAAGGCCATGGAGGATTCCATGAGGACATGAGGACATTCAGGAACCTCTCCGCCAGGGCCACTTCCGGCATAGAGGGCTGAGTTACGAGTTACAAGGAGAGTTAAAAGTTACGAGAGTTATGAGGAGCCATTATCTTCACATAACTAGATCTACCTATAATCTAGTTCTCATTAGAAAGGGAGACGAATGGAAGACGGCATTTAGCACTACTTCAGGATACTATGAATACTTGGTGATGCCATATGGATTGGCTTCTGCACTGAGTGTCTTCCAGAATTTTGTTAATGTTATTTTG
The DNA here is from genome assembly GCA_025674545.1 of Hassar affinis. NCBI lineage: Eukaryota > Metazoa > Chordata > Actinopteri > Siluriformes > Doradidae > Hassar > Hassar affinis. Next base: position 4,884,337 of record JAOVYV010000002.1, on the reverse strand, counting down.
TTAAGTCTTCAGAGACCTGCTGGGGAGATCAGTCTTTGATAGACAATATATCAGTTTTTGATAGACAATATATTAGTTTTTTTGCCTAACCTCTCCTCTCATGTTCAGCAGGTCCAAGAGGTTATCCGTTGCCTCCTAGCCAATGGCCTATACGTCAAGAAAGAGAAGTGCCAGTTTCATCAACCCCGCGTAGAGTTCTTGGGCTACAACATAGGACTCGATGGAGTGTCAATGAACTGTCAGAAGGTGGAGGCTATCACCTAGTGGAACTCCCCCACTACTGTGAGAGAGCTTTGACAATTCCTGGGTTTCACAAACTTCTACAGATGATTCATCAGAAATTTCAGCGTTATCGCCAAGCAACTTACTGATTTGCTAAAGGGAGCCACGAAGGAACTCAGGTAGAATGCGGATGCTGCCCAGGCATTCCAGCGGTTAAAGAAGGCCTTCACTTTTGCTCCAGTTCTTGTTTTAGTTGTAATCACGTTTCGAACTGCTTACCTGTCTAACAGTTGTGCTTCCTTCAATAAATGCACTGCACTTGACTTCGTTAAGTGTGGGTTCATTACATATGGTTTGCTCTAATATTTATAAGTAAAGAAATACTTCACCCAGAGATGAACTATCAGAGATGAGTACAATGGTTTACAATAACCAAAACCTAATGAATACATATTATTTGCATAATGCTAACTAGTCAGTGAATTTGTGGGTGTATTATTTGTGGGTCACATACTAACAGAGCCTCACACTCTTGTCTTGCTGTCACATGTTTGACCATGAGTGTATTTTTAGAGGTTGTTTCTGGTTAGTATCAAGTCACTTGAAAGAGTCCCAAGCATGATTACTGTGTCTCACTGCAACACAACCTTATCATTGCTTAGGTCATGCAGTCTTCTTGATTAAATAATCAGTATTGAATAACAGTTGTTCTGCTACATTTATGAGTGTGGTATAGACAAATCTATCTTTGAACTTGTCCAATTGCCAAAACAATTTCTACATTCAAGCTTTGGTTTTTACTGAACAAACAACATAGACAATACAGAATATTCTTTCTCTGCTATATTTTACTTGTCTTAGACTTTTACATCTACAGAAAACATCCTGAAGTATTTCTATCTGAGTGTGAATTTTCACTGCTGAAACATGACATTCAGAATGTAGTACACATTTACTTACATTTATCATTGTGTAAAGCTGTTCTATAAAGATTTGCTACTCAGACATGAAGAATTAAATAGATTATTACCCATATCCAACTTGTCTCACTGGCACTGAGTTCCACATTGTATGTTTCTGGTTCATCCTCTGATTGCATGATTCTATTGTCTGTTTGGAGCTCCCAGCTCCCCAACAAAAATCAAATCTTTCTTGCTTGATGTCGAAACAAATCTTCTTAATAACAAAATGTGTGACTGTGGCAGTGTGGTGATCCAATCAGTGCTCTATATACCAGGCTCAAGGATGTTTCTTACTAATTTTACCATGCATGTTCTTGGAATGGAGTCCAGAGCAACTTGAGAGGATTGCACTGCAAGAACCTTACAAGACTCCTTAGCCATCTGAAGCCCCTCTTTTTAAATCTGAGAAATAAAAATTGTGATTATGTTTGTGCAGTTATGGTAGACCTACCTAAATTAAATAATATAAATAAAAAAATTGCAAATAAAATGGCTATAAAATAAATAGGTCACATTAAGATCTGAAAATAACATAAAAACTATTGCTTTTATAGTGCCCTCTTTTTTAGGTCAAGAGACAGTAATGGTATATATAATTAAAATTATTCAAAATTTAATAAAATGTTTTTCCATCCAATATGTGCAGGGTTTTCTTGTTTATCTTGTATATGCTGCTCCTTAAGTCATCTCTTTTGCAATCTGAGAAAGCTGTTTATTTTTATATGGTTAAAATAAGGTTTCAAGCTTATAGGTTACTGTCAGACAGTCACTCATTGTCAACTTTGTCATCTTTGTGGGTTCTTTGTGTTTTTTATATTTCAGGAAGTGTATTTTCTCCCCTCAGTTTTTATTACTATTCTATTTTAAAAATCTATGTACATTACTACAAAAATGAATGAGTGTTCACAATATGGTTGTTATGACATATACACTTCTTTTACAATACTTGCCAAAAAAAGGTGAAGCAAAGTGAGATTGCTAAGATCCATCAAATGTCTATTACAAGTTCCTGTTCATGCAATTAGCACTTTTTGACTATAGTGTATAGAAGTGAAATTATTTATAATCACACTATCCAGTGTTACCAAGAAGAGGAAGGGTTGCCTTCTGAGCCTGGTTCCTGTCAAAGTTTTCTTGTATCCTCAGGGGGTTTCCCCTTGCCACCACCACCTCTGGCTTAATCAATAGGAATAAATCTAAAATTGTAACAATATTTTTATTTATATACTTTTAAATATATCCGGATTTCTGTAAAGCTTTTTTGAGTCTATTGTTTAACCCTTGTATTGTGTTAGAAAGCTGCCCACATCTTTAGTGTTAGCATGTCAAATTTGACCTGATTTAAATCACTGTTTTCAATGTTACTTTTTGTCTCTATAAACTTTTCATCTCACAATTTACCACCCGTTTTCAATTTTAAAATAACTGTTTTTAAACTATAGTGAATTTCCTATAGAAAGGGGTAAGGATGTTATCTGAGTCTAATAGACTAATATCAGAGCCCACTGACTAAAAAATTACTACTTATTTTTTTAACATTATTATCTATAGTGACATCTGTGCTGTTACAATTTTGACTCTAAACTATAAATTGAGGGCGACACAGTGGGTAGCACTGTCGCCTCACAGCAAGAAGGTCCCGGGTTCGATCCCCGGGTGGGGCGGTCTGGGGCCTTTCTGTGTGGAGTCTGCATGTCCTCCCTGTGTCCG
>JAOVYV010000002.1:4853341-4874078 GCA_025674545.1 Hassar affinis | reverse complement strand
ATATGGTGGATGTGTCTCATAGAGTGCACAGTAAGTGAACACAGTGTTTAAAAACTCCAGCAGCACTGCTGTGTCTGCAGTGCTGAGAATGATCCACCACCCAAATAGTACCTGATCTGTGCTGGTCCTGTGGGGGTCTTGATTACAGTGTACTAACAAGAGTAAAGAGGACTAACAAAGTGTGTAGAGAAACAGATGGACTACAGTCTGTAATTGTAGAACTACTACAAAGTGCAGCTATATGGCAAGTGGAACTGAGAAAATGGACTAGGTGTATAGATGTGGAGGTGATGGAGGTGGTAATGATGATGTGCCTGATCAGTGTATGATCTCACCTGGTATCGAGGGTTGAATCCCATGTATTGGTGGCACTGCTCACAGTGATGGTAAGTATTATATGCAGCATATTTGGACAGTTTTATCCGGGCTGTACGACGACGAAGGTACACATCCTCCTGACGTCTGAGGTTTCCTTAAAATTAGTAAAAGTAATTCCTGAATCTACTTTACTGTACAAATTATATATGTCTTTTAGACTATAAAACAAACTGGCAATATAAACTACATGTTGCCTTTTTTTACATTCTTACTTTCATTTGGGGTAAAGTCCGGGGAGTAGATGGTACTGACGTCCTCGTATTTAGGGTCACGGATAGTAAAGTCAAAAGGCATTCCTCTCAAGGTGTCAGCATTGGGCCATGATACAATGGCCTGATGATACTTCACCAAATCAGGCTGGCAATCTGGTGAGAAGTCACAGACCGAGTACATATGCCTTCATGATAATCTGAATTTTAGAAACACTACTACAATCTGAATTTTAGAAACAATCTACAAGTGAGGTTATATATTCACTGCAGTTAATGTCCTCTTCATCGAAGATGTCCACCTCCATCAGCCTGATCAGCATTCGAGAGAGTATGCCCAGAAACTGCAGATACGCACCGGTCTTTCCAACCTGCCAACACACAACACAAGTCCATCATCCTGTTCTATTCACTACATAACAATTTATTGCAAAACTGTGAAAATTAATTTACATGGCAGGTCAGACTGCAAATGACAGATTTTCTCTGGAATATAAATGTGATTTCCAAAAATTTTAGTTTGGTTCAAGCATATAACCACTTAATTCTGGAAAATCAGAAAATATTTTGCTATACTATTATTAAAAATGTAAGAACCTTAATTTCATTTGTGAAACATGTTCAGTATCTGTAATGTGCCATATATTCTTGATTATAACACATTGGGAGTTTCAATATATAATGCATTCAAAGTTAAATATTAACTGCATTGTGCCATTATAGAATCTATCCATTAGCATGTCCATGATCATTCAGTGCTGCTGCTTACTTGGGGTGGCCCACTGAGGAGCAGCCTGCGAGGGTGAAAATTGTCAGTGAGTCCTTCGGCCCAATTACTGCTGTCCATGTGCTGAGGTTTGGGCACTGTCCACTGCCTGTAGTACAAAGACTGTTCTGTAAATGTCATCATCTTGCTGAAGAGGGGCCTGAAAGAGCGGGCCCACTCTACACATGGGTGTGGGAGGAAGGACATGGGCTTGGGCAAGCCATTGGCATCCACACTGGTGATCAGATCATACAAAGCTTTGGGTAGGAGGACCACAGGTGGCCTGTTTATGTTATGTGCCCAGGAGCAGCAGTAGCGCTGTGGAGAGGTCTGCGAAGATGACAAGGAGTCAGCGGAGGTGGATTTTGAGGATTGACTTGGTTTATTTGGAGAGAATTCATCTTGGATTTGCTGGGAGTGATCCTGGAGAGCACTGCTCACTGCAGGTTGTAATGGAGAGGGCAGATGATGCAAGTTAAAAAATTGTACTAAAAACACCGAAATTGCAATAAAAACAATGAAATTGCACTAAAAGCACAGTGGTGACTAGTTATGACTAGATATGATGAGCAATGTGGTGACTCCTAACAAAAGAAATAAATGTGACTGGGTCTGTCATGTTCTATGAATAATCTCTGCCCATGTCACAAAGCTTAATATTGATTTGAAAATCCATTTTGTCTAATCATATCACAGAATGTGCCAGGAAACCAATGTTAAAAATCTCTAGCTAATGTTTTAAATCTGTAGCTAAATCATTAGCTACCTGCTAAAATCTCTATCTAACTCTATCTATAAGAGCCAGGGTTTTGTGGAGATTTGTGGGAAAAAAACTCTACATTTAAAATTAGATGGATGTGACTGTCATCATCTTGCAGCAAGATGGCATAATGTGCCCAGAGACCCTTGCGAACATCTGAGCGAGCATGATGTTTTGACAGATTTGCAGATGGAGGACTGTAAATCACACATTACATGAGTTCTGGGACAAAGATACATGGATTCTGGGAGATGTCACTCAACTTACAGTTTTATTCTAGTTCAATTCTATACTTTAACTATTTAGTTCAAACAAATCAGTACACTGACGTGAATATTACAGCTCTTTCTATGTGAATCCCAGACCAACATACAGAATGTTGACAATATTTTTCATTTGTTCTGAGTGCTACTGAGGCAGGGCACTCAACTGACCATCCATTATGGACTCTTCCTCCTCATTGTCGGTGCTGCTGAGTTTATCAGGATCGCTCTCGGACAGGTCACTGGACACACGTGGCCCATGCTGCCTCTGCTCCTCCACACGCACCAAGTAGGCAGCCAGACCAAGTTCCTGCTCTAGAGCTGTGCGTTGCAGAGCACAGCAGCTTATCACACGCTCATCACAGTACTTCAGAGACCTGAGGAGAACAGGATCAACATGACACAATGAGACTGGATTGGTATTTGTATGTAAATTGTTGTGAAGTGTTGAATTTCACAGGCAAGTTCTTGACACCACACACTAAATTCTCCCTAGGACAATATTCAATATCTAATACCCCTGTTATACCTACAAGTACCTAGAATTAGAAGATAACATGAAATCAAGTTTCAGGGTTAACAACAGGGTTATCACCTGATTTACAATCAATTTACAAAAACTCAAATTAGAATTAAATCAGTATATGGCATCTTACATACACAGTATTGTCTAGAGGCATGGAAAAAAACAAAAAACAATAGATATGTCAGGAAGAATGTGGCATAAGAGGAAGATGGTCTACATGGATACCATATATTTACAACCAAGAGATCCAACAGCTGCTGAGAAGATATGAAAAATGTTGAAATCATTTATAATTATGTGCATAGAGAATGTTTATACCACATTCACAAAATAAGATTCAAACATTTTCTTTTTTCTACTTTTATTTGACCACTGTCATTGTCTTATCATAGCAAGTATTGCCATATCAAATGATGGAAGATCTGCAAAGCCTGGATACAGCATGTATGACTAGCCCTTATAATGACCAAGAAAAAAGCTTCAAAATAAATAAATTAAATAAATAAATTTCCCTGAAAATAGTCTAGGGTTCATAGTTAACACACAAAATGCCTAGTTCGTATAAATTAAATTTCTTTGTCTTCTTTATTTGGTTCTTAGAATTTTCCATTTTACTCTACTGTATTTATGTAAATGTTCTCCATCCTCCATGTCAGACAGATGCCTGAGAATTTCTTGAAATCTTCTAGTCTGGATGTTTAAACTGGCACAGTGATGCTAATAGTGAAATAAATCTTTCCCCAAAGCAGTGTAAGTGACCTTGTGTTAGTAATGTTATGTACCTTGGTAATGACTCCCCCATTGGATCCATGCCAGTAAAGATGAGGATACAGGGCAAAGCCTCTAAATCAAGGTATGTACGAGGTGTCCAGTCTGGATCCTGGATCTTCAGCCATACCTACACACATGTAACCCATGCATGATAAATGTCAGCCAAGGTGAGTACAAATACTGGAAACTCATTAGCTAATTAATAAGCCTGATAATCCTGATAGTGAATAAATACCCTCAGCTGGCTCAGGAAATGCTTGCCCACAATGATCCCTGATGTCGGATCTCCCAGCACAATTTCAAAATGCTTATGGAGGCCCAGACGGTCACGTATGTGACACAGGCGTTTATGTGCCAGTGCTGCCAGACATGGAAAAGGTATACGCAATAGGAGCATGTACCCATGATTGCTGGGGCAGCATTGTGTTGAGCCCAACAGACACTGCACTATCTCCAGTGTTTCTACAGAGGTGTGTTTCTGTAGTTGGACCTGGCCTCTGGCTGCAGCTAACAGAGCCACGGAATAGTGCTGGAGAAGCACCTGGGTGCGGATTATAGAGCTGTGCAATTCTGGAAACCTGAAAAAGAAAAAAGGTTCTCAGTTGGAGTAAAAAAATGCATAAAAGCCTGATCCAAATTTCTACATATGAATGACTAATTATCAACAGTCAATCTGACATTGGGGCTCAAAGGCACTGATACTTGTTACCTCTCTTCCAGGGCAGTGACCATTTTCTCAAATGAACTGTCAAAGCGCAGCAGAGGCAGGCCACTCCCTGATCGTGTGGACTCCAGCAGCTCTGACACACCAAAGTATTTTGTTTTTTCATGGTATAGATCCACATCCTTTGTAAAAACAAACAGCACATAGTATTTATCAAAATCCTTAAAGTGACCAGAGCATCTATAATAGAAGGAGATTATCTGTTTTTGTTCCTTGCACGTCATATGGCCAAAGGTATGTGGACACCTGACCATCCCACTCACATGTGCTGACTCCCTCTTGAACAGCATACAGTCTTCAGGGAACACTTACCTGTACATTTTGAAGTGTGGCTTTTGGGAATTTCTCCCTATTCAGCTATGTTAGCATTAGTTAGATCAGGCATTGTTGTCACATGAAAAAAAACTGGTGCACAGTTTATTCCAAAGGTGTTCACTGTGGTTGAGGTCAGGATTTTTCAGGACACTCCAGTTCTTTCACAGTAAACCATGTCTTTATGGACCTCTTTTTGTCATGCTGGAACAGGTTTGGGTCCCTTAGTTCCAGTGAAGGGAAATCTTCAAACTACAGCATACATTGTATACATCTGTGTGATTTCCACTTTGTGGCAACAGTTTGGGGAAGGCCCACATGTGTGTGATGGTCAGGTGTTCACACACTTTCAGCCATATAGAGTATTTATACATACATTGTTAAATGCTGATGGCCAGTGGATTTCATTGTATGGGCTGATGCGTGTGTATCGAGTCTGTAGGGCAAAAGGGAATGAGGTCACTTGGAGAATCAGGATATTGGGAGCCTCTTGAATATGCCTACAGTTCAGCAAACTGTCAACAAGTCCTGAGCTGGACAAGCCACCCATCCTTCCATACTGTTCACTGCAAAAGACAGAAAGCAACAGTTTTAATGAAATCCAAGCATGAAGATTTGGACAAACAGCAGACAACAATTACAATGACATTACCTGCTAATGTCCCAGTGTGCATGGTCATGCACCAGTATGAAGAGGGTATATGGATTCAACTTTGATTTCTGAATGAGACCATTGATCTTAGCTGCAGCAGCCTGATCTAGTTTTACCACATATTGCTCAGCATCCTTTGGGGACAAACAGTCCTGGTCCATGCCCAATTCTTGAAGAACCCCTTGCATAAATAACAACAGAAAACATATATTACCACAAAAGGACATTTTCAATCTATCACTCTTGGTGCTTTGCCATTAAGTCAGCAGTTAAACTGGATTAGCACAGACACAGCACTTCAGTAAGCTGAAAAACATCCTTCTAGTTACTTCTGATAAGACAGAAGTATTGAATAATGAAGGCTACAGCAGGGGCAGAGCTTTCTCTTACAAAGCCCCACAGTTATGGAACAGCCTTCCAACTAGTGTTTGGGACTCAGACACAGTCTCTGTGTTTAAGTCTAGGCTGAAAAAATATACACACAGTTCTGGAAGATTCATGAGCATAAAGTGTTCTGGTAAACAGCCCCTCTCATGAGTTCACTCAGACTTCTTGACAGTGGAATGGCTGGCCACTTTACAGTGTATATAAAAAGTCTACACACCCCTGATAAAATGCCAGGTTTTTGTGATACAAAAAAAATCAGACCAGGATAAATAAGATTTCAGATTTTTTCCACCGTTATTGTGACATATACTCTGTGCAATCCAATTAAGGGAAAAATAATATTTTCATTAATATAATGTTAATATTTTGCATAAATGTGCACATTCTCTTTTAATTGGGGATTTGGTTTAACCTTAATCAATTCATTCAAACTCATGCTAAATAGTAGTCAGTACATCTGTGATTCTGATTAACCCCATACAAATCTCAGCTGTTTTGATAATATTTTCCTTACATTTACTTAGTTGCATCTTACAGCAAAAGCCATAGTGCACAAAGAGCTTACAAAGTATCAAAGGGATCTCAATGATGAAAGGCATAAGTCAGGAGAAGTATACCATGGAACACAGAGAAGACCATGGAGGTATTTTTGTGACATTATTTTATAGATAAATAAACACATAAATAAATTATTATAATAGGAATTATTTAATTCTGAAATAGAAGCTTAAACATGTAGATTCAATGTATTTAATTTAATCGAATCAAATTGTCGAGAACTGGCGGCGTTTCTGGGTGTTGTTGATATATGGCTTTTGCTTTGCATGGTAGAGTTTTAACTTGCACTTGTAGATGAAGCGACGAACTGTGTTCACTGACAATGGTTTTCTGAGGTGTTTCTGAGCCCATGTGGTAATATCCTTTACAGAATGATGTCAGTTTTTTTATGCAATGCCACCTGAGGGATCAAAGGTCATGGGCATTCAATGTTGGTCTTCAGCCTTGCCACTTACTGTTGATGATATGATATTATGGACTGTAGATGAAGAAATCCCTACATTCCTTGCAAACTGTTGGATTATTTGCTCACACAGTTGTTCACAAAGTGGTGATCCAATCAACCTGTTCACCTGTGGAATGTTCCAAACAGGTGTTTTTGAGCATTCCTGAACTTTCCCAGTCTTTTGTTGCCCCTGTCCCAAGTGTTCCTGAGCCCATGTGGTAATATCCTCTACAGAATGATGTTGGTATTTAATGCAGTGCCACCTGAGGGATCGAAGGCCACAGGCATTCAATGTTGGTTTTCGGCCTTGCCACTTACTTGCATAAATTTCTCCAGATTCTCTGAATCTTTTGACGATATTATGGACTCTAGATGATGAAATTCCTTTATTAATAAATTCCATTATTAAAATAAAATAGTACTTTTTTATGTTTCCCCCTAAAAGATTTCAGTTTGTTTTTCAATTCAATTGTACAGAATATGGGTCACAATAAAGGTGGAAAAACTGGTCTGATTTTTTTACATCACAAAAACCTGGCATATTAACAAGGGTGTGTAAGACTTTTTTTTAACAATGGTATGTCCAGGACTCCCTCATGTCTATGTTACCTTATGGCTCTCCCTTTTAGTTTGCTGTCATAACTAGTCTTGCTGGAGTCCCTGCGTGCACTCTGAACACAACGTGCATTTTCTCAAATGGTTTGGTGAAAAAGCATACACAATAATCTGTGTTCTTTGTCTTTTATCCCCCACCACTTTTTCGAATAACTGATCTGATATGGTTATACTGCCATCTACATGTTTAGTTGTCAGATTCTGTGGTGGTCTTATTCCTAGTTAATTTTGCTACCGTAATAATTTTCTATAGCTCAAGAAGCTCTCCTTCCACACTGTTTGAAATATTACCAGTTTGGTTAGATTGTCATTCCAGTGTGCTAGTTTTTTCTCAAATTATTTTTCTTTTAAGAGGAGCTACATTATCCAGAGTGTAGTGAAACTTTGAGTCACTAGATCAAGTTCCTTGGGATTAGATAGGGATCCAATCAAACTTGATACTTCTGGGAGATTATCAGTAAAACTATCAAGTGTGTGATCATCAGTGTGAGTGGGTCCTTACATTCTAATTAACCCCTACTGGACACATGTTAAAACTTCCTGGTTATTTTCTGGTGAATTTACTGGTTACACAACTGTATTTTTATAGCATACAGTTTTAGAAGACACACAAAAATGGAGGGGTTCTATTCTGAGTCTGGTTCCTTTCAAGGTTTCTTCCTCATCATCTTAGAGGAGTTTTTCTTTGATGCCTTTTCCTCCGGCCTGTTCATTAGGGATAAAATTTATATCAATTTAAATGTTATGTCTGGACTTTATGTCTTTGTAATGCTGCTTTGGGACAATATCCAATGCTACAATTTTATAAATAAAATTAAACTGAATTGAATTGAATATGCAGGAAGAAGTAAACGCCTATTCACCTACCTGAGTTCCACAGGTGCAGGACCACTTGCTGGAAGGTCACCTCAGAAGGTGGAACACAGATTAAGAACTCCACCTTGTCAAAAGAGCCAAGATCCAGGTTGTGTGTGCTAGAGTCAGCAATTGCACACACGTGGGACAACAGCTTCCGAGCCACTGCAAGCTGAATGGGCCGAATCTCATGCCACTCTACCCGATAGTCTGTGAAAGGAGATTGGACAATGAATTAGTTCCAAATAAGCTTCAGTACTACAGGTTAAGGCAACTTCATCACGAGATTCACCTGTACACAAGGGTTCTGCAGAGCATTCTTTTCCAGGTGCCTGAGCTGAAAGGCTGCAAGTTTCTGCCTTGACTTTCTCCAGCAAACTCTCCACATTTCCATCTGAATGAGGCCAATTTGTTACACAAGAGGATATATTAAAAAATTAATTGAAATGTAATGCATAGCTATTGGCACCTTTATCTGCTCATCTAAGCTCATTTATCTTGATTTAGGTTTAGATTTGAGAGCTGGAAACTGACCCCTAATCTGCATTAAAATGATCAAAGCAGCCTTACCTGGACCTAGGGAGCTAACATAGGCATCTAATTCAGCAGTCATCCCAGAGGAAAGCTCCTGAATGATTTCTCTCATACATTCGCTTGGGGAAAGCATACTCTCTGCAAGTGCTCGTGACTGGTGCTTCCCTGTTGGGAAACATTAATGTACAGCTCAAAAAGACAGTCAGTCTATGTCCACTTGTCACATTAGAAATTCTCTACCAGAATGACAATGCCCCCAGCCACAGGATTTGATGAATTATTGAATGATTTGGTAAGTATTCAAATGTAAATCATATACTATGCTCATAGTATATAACCCCATTTCATCATTTCATCACCTATGATGCAGTTTAAACCTGTGTTAAAGTGGACAGACCCAAAGTGTAAACGAGCACCAAGACACATTTTGACCTAATCACTAAAATCAAATACCTTTTGTAATGTAAATGCTAAAGCATCCTGTTGTATCCCTCACAAGTACATAACAGGAAAATGCCAGTTTTAGTTGTTTTGTTGACAGCACAGCAATGCATACAAAAATGTCCTTGGCTCTTTTGCAAGTCGCAAATTTACATTGTCCTGTCAGCCTCAACAGCTGGAATAGCCCATGGAATGGTGCTTAACTGCTGACTCAACTGTTACAGTAGTTAGGCTGTGTTGTAACATGTTTTAAATAAGAAACACTGTTAACTAAGGGTGTAATGATACATCGTGTCTCGATACATCGCGATGCAAAAATGCGAAGATATCACAATAATGTGTGCTCTGTTTATAATGCTGTGTATAATGTTTATTATGTATGTAATAGCATTTTTTGAACAGCAGACAGTGTAGCGATAACCACACATTAGTGGAATTCAAGGGCTACTCAGAGCTATGTCACTATAACAGCACATCTGATCACCAGAGAGGGGGAATGATGAGCATGAAAAAGCTAATCACAACATTGCTGTCATTATGGACAATGCTCAAAATATGGAGGTAGCGGTGAAGGAGGCTGGACTAGCACCGAGTGTTTTGCCCACACTTTAAATCTTGTTCCCAAGCAGGGTCAAGTGAGACGTATAGCTGCCTTCTTCCACCACTCATGGCTAAACAGACTATTACAGATCTCCCTGCATAAACACATCATCTTTATTTTAAAATTCTTTGTTAAAGTGTTTACTGAAGAAAACTACAAATTATTTCCAATTGTTATACTTCAAAAATAAAAAAGTAATGTTTTCACTCAGTTATGTAAGATATGGAGAAGCTGCAAAAAATACAAGAAAATGTGCAGTTTTACACTTCAGAAATAAATAGAACTTTCATAATTCTGCTTTGTTTAAATTTTGTTAAAATATCATAAAAAATCAAATCATGGACTCAAATTGAATCGTGAGCAAACAGTATCGTAACACTCCTAGTATTAACTAGGTAACCAGGTAACCAAGGTAACACCTGCCACTACACCTGGGACTTCATAAGAAGGACACAACAAAAATACATTAATTGACATTTCAATCCCTATTTTGAGATATGTGGAATGCAAGAAAGCCCTTTACCTGTAACCACTATGCAGGACTCAGTCTCTTGGCTCCTGCTCATGCAAATGATCACCACAAAATGTGTGTGACTAAGCTTGCCCTCCATTAGCCTCTGGAAGGTGTCTGCCAGTGCCTCAGACAATGAGGGTGCTGTGTCCAATACTAGAATGGTGTCACCACAAGAGCTGGTAGCCAGCTTGGCCAGCCAAGGGAGCTGAGAAGGCGTTAGGGGCTGTGCCAGGCCAGGCAGTGGAGCAGGAAACTGGGCATGACTTTGGTACTGACGGATTTCCGTTGTGTGCGACTCACGCCAAGAGCGTATGAGGATCTGCTCCAGGTCTTCCATCAGGGGTATCTGGTCTGGGCCTAAGATCAGACATATGATGATCACACTGCACAAGGACATCTGCACCATGTAACAGTTAGAAAAAAATAGCTGCTGTATTAAAGACAAACATTCTGTATTAAACCGTGGTATCCCATCAGTAAGTAAGTTTAAATCTGTATAACAATTACACTATGAAATACATTCATTGAGTGCTTTATTAGGAACACATGTACATCTATTAATTCATGCAAGTATCTACAACCCCAATTCCAAAACAGTTGGCACATTGTGTAAAATGTAAATAAAAACAGAATGGAATGATTTGCAAATCTCATAAACCCATATTTTATTCCCAATAGAACACATATCAGATGTTGAAAGTGAGACATTTTGACATTTCATGAAAAATATCTGTTCATTTTGTGTTACATGGCAGCAACGCATCTCAAAAGAGTTGGGAGAGGGCCATGTTTACCACTGTGTAGCACACTTGCTTCTTTGAAGAACAGTCTGTAAACGTTTGGATCACTAGCATGCAATATTGACCCGTGGGTTTGCACAGAGATTTCTCCAGATTCTCTGAATCTTTTGATGATATTATGTACTGTAGATGGCAGGATATTTAAAGTCTTCACACTTTTATGTTGAGGAACATTCTTCATACACAGTTTTGTGCAGATTGATGAACCTCTGCACATCTTTCCTTCTGAGAGACTCTGCCTCTCTGAAATTCTCTTTTCATACCCAGTCATGTTACTGACCTGTTGCCATTTAACCTACTTAGCTGCAAAATGCTCCTAGTTAGTAATTAGTACCTAATTAGTACCACTTACTTTTCCAGTCTTTTGTTACCCCATCCCAACTCTTTTGAGATGTGTTGCTGCCATCTGGCTCAATATGAGCTAATATTTTTCATGAAATGTATCACTTTAAACATCTGACATGTGTTCTGTGTTCTATTGTGAATAAAATATGGATTTATGAGATTTGCAAATCATTCCATTCTGGTTTTATTTACATTTTACATGTAAAAAATGTCCCAACTGTTTTGGAATTGCGGTTGTAATCAGCAATGTGGCAGAAGTGCAAAGCATAAGATCATGCAGATATGGGCTAGCAGCCTCGTGGTGCAGTCAGTGGCAGTGGCAGTTCTTTGGACAGAAATGACTTGTTCATTGAGAGACATCAAATGAAAATGGCCCGACTGGTTTAGACTGACGAGAGGCTACATTAACTCAGATAACCACTTTCTTTAATTGTGGTGACCAGATAAGCATAGTATCTCAGAATACATTACATGTCTAACCTTGAGGCATATCCAAAAACAGAACTGTCACACTGCAGTGGGCACAGACTCAGCAAAATAATAATCTATAGTCCAAGCTGGTGGAGGTGGTGTAATGGGGTGAGGATTGTTTTCATAGTACACTTTGGGCTTGTTAGAAAAACCAATCAGTCATTACTTGAATGCCATTCAATGCTATTTCTGTATGGTTGCTGACCATGTGCATCCCTTTATGACCACAATTTACCTATCTTCTAATGGCTATTCCAATGTTCTTCAGCGACCTTCCCAGTCACCAGATCTGAATATGGTAGAACACCTTTGGGATGTGGTAGAACAGGAGATTTGTAGCATGAAAGTGCATTTGAAATATCTGCAGGAATTGCATGATGCAATGGGCCAGAATGGCAAAGGAATATAATCAATTCCATGAAGAACTGATACTATTTTGAGAGCAAAGAGACCTACCCAGGGCCCACCCAGTATTAGTAAGTGCTCAGTAAGGCTCTGTGCAGACTTTTTTCCCATCCAAGTTCCCATCACAATTTCCAATTACTAATTGGAACTAATTCTCCTCTACTGCACAACATCTAGCACTCAGTGTGGACTGAGGAGTTCTCAAAGTCACCTCATCTTTTCAATCGTTCTCTCATATAACATCATAGTGCAGCTAAATTAACTTGAAGGAAATATTTAATAGACAGACTGAAGGAAGAACTGTGTATGACTATGTTGGACACTTCAAGACACCAAAACACTTAGGCAGAGCAACTAGAAGCCTCTCTAACTGTACACCGTTAGGATGATCAGCATTCTTTTTCCTATAAGATATTCCATTAGCTGGTGTTTTGATGATAGTGGTTTGATGATAGTCCCATTATTTATACAGGTTTATAGTGTATAAACTGTGCACTTGTCAGTGCCTGTCTCACCCAGCTGTACCAGATAGTAGGTAGTCAACAGGACCTGCATCTCTTTGGAGAGCGGCTGAACAGAGGAGGCTCCATACTGCTCATAAACACGTGGGAGGTTCTGGGAGTTTCGGTAGCATGCCTGCAGCCACCCATTCACCAACACCTCACTTGAGTTTCCACATAGATGTGGTAGATCCCCATGCCCTATATACATGTATACACACAAACCTCATTTTTATAGATATTTAGACACACAGGAATTTTAATGTAATGCATTATGAGTTGCTACCATGAATGAGTTAATAAATTAACTTCACTGAATGGTAAATCTCACCCTTAAGGATAACTGGTTTCAATCCACAGGTTTGGAGCAGATTATTAGGCACTGCAACAGACTCCTCCAAGGGCAGGGAGGGTGAAGACCCATGACACACTGAAGTCCCAATGTCTGCTGCACACACAAGGTCATGAGGCTGAATACAATACAATACAATGTTGACATTGTGTTTACACATGCAAAAATACTCTAATACTAATGATAAGAACATTATAAACTGCAAAGGTGCACATTTTCTTTTCTTTTTATTTTATTACTTTTTTATTTAATGAGGAATCAAGAAGATACAGCCATCAACAGAAAAGAAACAGCCTCAAGCTTTATATTTTACCCCAAACAGTACATACATACACAACACACACACAGTGTCTTGCCAATAAAGATGTGAATGCCATAATATCTGATTGAACCCCAGTAAGTGAGGTTAAATCAGTAGAAAAACCAAATATCACAACAGAGGAATTAATATGGATGTTGATGCCAAGAACATTTGTCATAATTGCAAAGTAGTCAGACCAGAATTTAGATAGAGAAGGACAGAAAAAATACATGGGACTTAAATTAATGGGAGTGGCACCGCATCTATCACATTGATCATTGACATAGTTCGGATTAAACTTACTGGTACTGATAACTGGGACTTGGATTGATGAACCCTGTGCAAAAACTTAAACTGTAATAGCTGGAGTCTTGAGCAAGGAGCGCTAGACTGTACTTTACTTACGGCTCATTTAAGGACATGAGCAGCGAATAAATATTGGTTATAAAAGATGTCTGAAAGGAATCGAGAGTAAAAAGCTGCTCCCATGGCTATTTATAACAACTTTATACAAGAAATGAATTTGTCCCCAAATCCAAATCTGTGTAAGACTGCGAAAAGGTAGTCCCACTCAACCTGATCAAACAGAGTGTTCTCTGCAATGAAATAACAACTTCAACTGCATCAAGTCAGACTTCATGTCATGAAGTTCCATCTTAATATTGGCATAGTGTACATCCATTACCATGCGGAGTTCTGCTACTACAGCTCAAACAATCTTGGACCTCAACGCTGAAACATCAAAAGTCGTGGCCGAAACAGCGCTCACTTCCACTGGGAGAGTAGCGTGACAAATAGGAGAGGATGTAGCTTGAGCAACAGGCCAAATAAGAGATTGTGATGGTCCTGGCATTTTATTTACTTTTGGAAGCATGGTGATAACCAGAAATCAGTGTCGTGGTATTAATGCAATAAACCTAGAAACTGATAAATAAACAAACTAAACAAAAAGTGTGAAAAGTGTTTTTTAAAAACCAAAGAAAGAAATCCACTCAGCAGAGAACTACTCCATGCCCCATGCAGTCTTTTTATTAAATACTAAACTATTCAATTTTCAATTGGCACAAGTTAATTTGTTTGCCATTTAAATATTTCTAATCTTTTTTAAAGATTTCTATGTGTTTGCATTATATGCCTTCCTTTCCAGGTGCCCGATCAGGAGTTGACTAAGAACACTTTATTATAGAGCTAATGAGACAAAAAAATCTCTTAAAATACATTTGTCCTTGACAATAGTTTCTCTGAACACACTCAGAATCAGCAATGGGTTTGAGCCTTTCAGGTCTGTGTTTAGGAGGATGGAATTAAATAGATTTATACCTGATTTTGGATTGTTGACTGTGTTGGAGACCATAGGTCTACTACTTGCTTCATTGTGTCCTGCAGATTCTGGGGACCAGCCCTTGTGTCTCTTTTTGGGTGGGCCTGTGTTTGCCATAGATCCTTAATGGGGAAAAAGAAAAGTATAATGCCTAGCAAACAAAATGTCTGAAATAATCCCTTTATAATTTATATGCCTTTACTTATAGCATTTAGACATCATGAGATCACCAATGACATTCCCATTTCAAAACGATGGAATCTAGTGATGAATTAAAGTTAAGAATGCCTTGGGTCTGACAGGAAGCACTTGTTTATTGTATGTTAATTAGGCTGGAAGGCTGTTTGTGTGTGTGTTATGCCTCAGGGTCACAAAAGTGAAGACACTATGTGTTAAACTGCACTCAGAACTGAGCCACAAAAGAATCTTTGCATTTTATGGCAGCAGTGAGCTCAAAATACAGAGTCAAAAGAACAAACAACGGTCTTT
Source organism: Hassar affinis (assembly GCA_025674545.1). Taxonomy (NCBI): domain Eukaryota; kingdom Metazoa; phylum Chordata; class Actinopteri; order Siluriformes; family Doradidae; genus Hassar; species Hassar affinis. The sequence continues at coordinate 4,858,783 of JAOVYV010000002.1, read as the reverse complement.
ATGGAGGTGTTTCACTGACAGATGTTGTCATTACAAAAGCTGGGGAGCAAAAGGACTAGACAATATAGCTGACGGTCTTCCCAAAGGATTTTAGGGCAGGGGATCTCTTTCATGGAGGTGTGATCGGAAGTGAATCCCCCTTCCTTTCCTCATTCCCTCCTAATAGGAGGGCCCAGTAAAATGGTTGTTTGTACTTTCTTTAGCACACTTAGTAGGATTTTTAGCTTAGCACTAAAGTACTTTTTCGTAGGTGCTGAAGAATACCTGTGGATGTTCCTGGGCCATTGGCAACCAGGCCAGGCTGGGGCAGAGGCTGCTGAGACACTGGATTGTGGCTGCCACTGGTCACTGGTGGGGACGTTTCAGATGCATGTAGATGTGTGTTCAGATCTGAGGAACAGTCCATATTGACCACGACAATAAACCAAACATATTTATTAATACATTCTCAGTACTTTACTGTCTAATTGCATCACTATACCTGTGTATTTGGATGTGCTCAGACGCACATGTCCTGAATTAGACAGTGGGTTGCTTTCTACAGGACCAGATGGCTGCTCCTCTAGAGCACCAGATCCGTCTGAGGAGGTCTGTTTGACACGGCTATCTACACACATAAAATATTAAACATGTTACTACAAAATAAATTTTACTTACTTGGTCTACCAGAACGATGATTGATTGGTATTAATAGGTCCAAAGCGATTGGTAATTTGTAACTGTAGTTTTTCTTTCAGCTTGAACCAGACTTGCCATTCTCTGTTGACCTCTCCACCAAAACACCAAAATATATATCTAGTGTATTTCTACACAATTCAGTAAGTAGGCTGTTTGGTGTCATTATTTTATTTTGTATATAAGGCACAAACAAAGTAAACATGAATCCAGAAAAAAATGTAAACTCAAGCTAAATAGTGATAAGAAAAATATACTGCAGATAAATAAATAAAAATAAATCTGAAACATTAAATTGGTGTTTGAAACTGACTCTGCCTTTGGCAAACAGTCTCTACTACTAAAGATTTGTGTGCTGGTCAAGAGGGACATTAATCAGGACATCTGTCTGAATGTACCTGTCCAATCAATGGCCTGATCTTAATTTTTTTTAGCTCCACTACAGATCAGTAAGCATGTCTGAGAAAGAAAGGGAACCAAAGTCAGTACAGTACTGGACTAGTAAATGGTTTACTTGGTCTTTGACATCAAAGTAGATTATTATGGGTAATTTGCCATGGCAAGGAAAAGCACCCTGGGCAAGTAAATAGAGCTCAGCTGTGCAGATAACCTTGGGGTTTGTCACAAAATATAATACAACAATATTTATTTCAGTTATTTCTTTTCCCTCAGACTATTTCAGTCATGCTATTCCAAAAGCCAGGTCCTGTATTTGCAAATAGCAGTAGGACCAGTGATAGGTAGAATCAGGCTTTGTTTCTTCTCAAGTGTAAAGTTCTTATTGTATATGTTCTTATTCAACCTCTTACCACCTAACAATAATCCAACTCTATTCACTCAAGCATGACTTACCTATTCCCTTCCAGCAGATGGGTGGGCCCTTGACCAGCACACCCTGTGCATTGCGGAGCAGGTGGTATTTTAAGTGCTTCTGCTTCTTGGGCTGCGTCGTGAGCTTCAGGTTGATGTGGTTGGAGAACTCAGTGAAGTAACGGAATCCTTTCTCACCACAGCCTATACAGTTCCCTGAGAACCCTGAAAGCCAGATACCTGTGAGATTATTGCAGATAAATTGTCTCATCTGATTTCACTCAGTGTCTCTTTTGGTGCGTCAGGGACCAAAGTGGAATTTGTGTTTCAGCTGTAAATGAAGCCCACTGACCACTGACCAGCAATCAAGAGAATGAGCCAAAGAAGAGACTGCATGAATAATAATTGAATGGCTATGAATGTATTTGTGATAAGCACAGATCTGGATGCACTTAGCTATGCAGGTGCCCTGACCTAGCTGCCTGTCCTTTGTCTAAATTGCTCGCTCCCTCTATGTCTCTCTTTAATATCTCCACATTTAGTTTGCAGGTCCTCACTTTCTATTATTGAGAAATCTAGTGATAAAGTACACTACAAATTATATTAGACAGCCTATTGATTGTGAGCAATGAAAAAAATCTATGTAAAATCAGCTTGCTTGATCATGGCTCGATCCATCAAATGAAATGACTATAGACTTGACATGGTAAAATGCTTTTGGATTGAAACTCTATGCAGGATGGTAGATTGTAACATCATTAACACATTTCCAGTAATGAGATCAACAGCTGTATCCCTAAAATAAAGAAACTAATGGTTACATTTTAACCACTGTAATTCCTACCTAAAAGTGCATTATGTCCACGTTCATCTGGGAGAAAGCGGCGATCCACCGAACACACCAGTATGTGGCCAGGTATACTGGGAGATTTGGCCCCGACCAACAGAAATCCTGGTTGCACATCCAGATTTTCAGTGGACACTGAGGACAGCCGTAGGTCTTTACCTGCCTGGCAGAATCCTGAGAAGCACACAGTAACAGAAAGCACAACAGTGGATCTTTAAATAACAAAAGTATATAGTGGTACTTTATTGAATTAATACTGTTCAATACTACTGAATTGCAACATCCAACAAAGTACTGGGCTGATATTGGACTGTTTTTGAGTTCTGAATAATAATGCTGAAACAGTGTACACTGGCTATATTTGAAGCTTGGCTTATAAATATTTGGACAAAGGACTGTATACACAGCTGATTTTGCAATCTGTACAGACAGCAACTACGACAGTACAATGTACTATTGTCCAGAAAGTAATGAGAATTTAATGAGAATTTAATGAGAATGCTCCCAATGCCTCTGCCATTTTTGGTAGCAGTGCTTGAAATCGTCAGCTGTGTTCAGAGTCCCGGACACGGCTCTATGGATGTTCTTTACTGTGCTGAAGTGGTGGCCTTTCAAACGTGTTTTAATCTTGTACCTTCTGGTACAAATTCTTTATGGATGAGCCCTTGAGAATGAAACAGTGAACAGTGATTTGATTTTTGATTTGCTCATGTGAGCTTTCTTTGGGTGTGGTGATGTTGTCATGTGCCATAGAGCACTTTGTCTTTTTGTCTCAGGATCAAACTCATGATTCATCTCCTGTGACCACTCTGTTCAGGAAAGTGGGCTATCTTGTTAAATGATCCAACATTTGCTCCAAACTCGCATGCATTATTCCAGTGACAAGGCATTTTGGCAGGGTTTCACAAAAACAAACACGTGGGCATTACAATGGCTAGAATGCAACTGAAACGGTTCCTACTGTTTATCTGAGATCCCACTCTGGCCTTGAAGCACTATCCCCATGAGTAATCCATGCGGAGTACAGGAATTTAATTGTCATTACTTTCTAGACAGTACCTTGTATGATTATTCTGTGTTTTTCTGAGCCGCCTCTTTAAAATGTTTGGTCATAGTACATAACATACTGATCAGTGCTTGTTCTCTTACCATCAGTGGTGCAGGAGCCTTCTGGTGCAGGCTTCATCTGATATGGAATGGGAGGACTGTTAGACTCTGAGCCATCCTCATCATCATGTTCCTCATTTTCCATTTGGCCTGGTGAAGAAACATACTTTTAGACTAAATCTGTAAATTTACCATTTAACATAACATCATTGGTGAATCTTCTTTGACAGTGATCTTGGCAATTTCTGACTTGCTTGATCTCTATTTCGAGTGAATAAGCATAATACACACTCAAACAACTTTTCTCCATGTTTGAAGGTATTGCTCCTCCAGTACTATGGTTCACTCTGGCTATGGCAGTGTTTCTAGTTTCTAGTGCATTCCTGCTTCTTCAAAGTGTACCAGTTATTATTACACATATAAATTTTTCAGATTTTTGGTTTGTTTTTTGTTGTACTGATATATTCATAATCATATAATAATAAACTTAAATCAAATCAAATAAAAGCAGAGTGTCCTGCATGAACTAGATATTGTGAAAACAACTTATTAGCATGAGCTATTAGATTTTGAATACAGGTTGTGTATTTATGACAGAGTTGGAGGTCACAATAATTATACCATTGTGCCACTTATAATGAAACAGGGCCATTAGTGCCATTGTAAATATTGTTGCCATTTATCACTGGTCTATTTTAAGAGAAACAACTCTTGAATATTTCCTCATTATTCACTTGACTTTATTTGATAAAAGTGAAATTTTAAAGATGATTGATGTCTTTTCATTTTTTTTATTTAAAGGGAACTGCACAGTGTGTAGGGAGCTAGGGAACACAGGTATATCACTTCGCTGAAAGTTCTGTTGTGTTGCACACAAGTATCAGTACATTGCATTCATATAGCCTTATACCATACACCTTTATCCAAAACAAGTTCAGAAACACAGGAATATGTACACTAACACTCAAACACCTTATGGACACTAGGGGTGTTATACAATGCCACTATCTGTATCGGTACTTCTTTAATGCTCCAAATATGTGTATTTGTACCTGTATTCAGTTTTAAACCTGATATAGATGTGGCATAAATCCCAATCGTCTTCCAAAAAAAGAAAGAAAACAATGGAAAAACTCAGAGCTATAAATGCCAGCACTGTCAGCTACATAACTCTAGTTCACAATTAGTCTCATTTCCCCTTTCAAGCTCCTTCTTATTTTTGTTTGAAGCTGGCTGTGATATTCTCTAAGGAATTTAGTCAGTTCTGTTTCCCAACATATTTTATCTGCAGAGAATGGTTAACGTCCGTTTTTACAGGCTCTTCTTCATTTCTTTCATTTCTTAGTACTGTTAGCACTTTGGGTTTGGGTTAGCACAAAGGGTTTCAAGAGTAACCCTTTGGAACAGTACAACCAAGTGACAATACATAAAAACACAAATTGTAATTCAGATACGTACTGTTGTCTGACACAGCAAAGGACAAATAAAATATGAAGAGGCCATTACCTTCTCCAGAGAGGGGCCTCTGCTCTGGTTCGAGATACAGCTGAGAGAACACAGGTCTGGGCACTACAGTGTTAGAGCGCAGAGATGCCTCAATGGAATAGTGCAGAACCTCTTCGAAACGTGTGGTGCGGAGCTGCCCTGCATATGAGTTTCCCATCTCCTTTGGAAAAAGGTGGAAATAAAAATGAAGTGAAAGGAAAACAGAAAAAGTAAACACTTCCTAATATAATCATGCAGAAAAAAAGAAGAGATGACAGCCATAAGCTAATACATTAATATGCAACAGAGGGAGAGCTCAGCTTACAGACATATTATAAACAGTGGAGTAAAGTGCACTAATTAGTGTGATTGCAGTAGGCAATCACACTATTGTTCTTCTTAAGTATTATTAAACTTATTAATTTTATTCCACCGGGTAAATTTGTCCGTCTATCAACTGCCGCAGTTTTCGAAATATCGACTCCGTTCCAACTCTAGATCGTCCGGTACGGTCGGGA
>JAOVYV010000002.1:4806695-4818140 GCA_025674545.1 Hassar affinis | reverse complement strand
ACCGCTCTAACCTCTTTTTCCCTCCTTCTAATCCCTTCCTACTCTAAAATACTCTTGGCCTCCCTCTGGCCCTAGTTTTGTGTACCATAAATCTATGTGCTTCTATTACTCTTGTAAGTCGCTTTGGATAAAAGCGTCAGCTAAATGCAATGTAATGTAATGTAAAAATACATAGATGCCTGAAAAACTAGTTATTAAATGAAACCATGTTTAAGTCTTACAGTGCCTTGAAAATGTATTCATAGTCCTTGAACCTTTTCACATTTTTTCATGTTACACCCACAACCATAAATGTATTCTATTGGGATTTTATGTGACAGAGCAACACAAAGTTGTAAAGTGAAAAGTTTTCAAAATGTTTCAAAATGATACATAGTTTTCAAAATAGTTTTTGGGGTATATCTCTACTAGCTCTGCACATCTACAGGTTGAAAATTTTGCCCATGCTTTGCAAAAAAGCTCAAGCTCAGTCAGATTGGATGGAAAGCGTCTATGAACAGCAATTGTCAAGTCTTGCCACAGATTCTCAATGGGATTTTTGATCTAAACCATTCCATTGTAGCTCTGGCTGTATGTTTAGGGTTGTTGTCCTGCTGGAAAGTGAACCTCCGCCCCAGTCTCAAGTCTTTGGCAGACTTTAACAGGTTTGTTCCCGGGTGATGTGCAGAGTTAATTTTCTGACACACATAGCGTTTTGCATTTAGGCTAAAAAAGTTTGGACTTTGGTCTCATACGACCAGAGCACCTTCTTCCACATGTTTGCTGTGTTCCCTACACGGATTGTAGCAAACAGTAAATAGAAATGTCTTTCTTCTTGCCACTCCTGCATTAAGGGCAGATTTGTGGAGCACATGTGTAATAGTTCTCCCACCTGAGCTGTGGATCTCTGCAGCTCCTCCAGAGTGACCAAGGGCCTCTTGGCTGCTTCTCTAATTAGTGCTCTCCTTGCCTGGGCTGTCAGTTTAGGAGGACGGCCATGTCTTGGTAGGTTTGCAGTTGTGCCATACTCCTTCCATTTTCAGATGATGGACTGAACAGTGCTCTGTGAGATGTTCATAGCTTGGGATATTTTTTATAACCTAACCCTGCTTTACACTTCTCCAGAACTTTATCCCTGACCTGTCTGGTGTGTTTTCATGATGCTCTAATGTTCACTAACATTCTCTATGATCACTAATATTCTCTAACAATCCTTTGAGGCCTTCAGAGAACAGCTGTAGTTATACTGAGAATAAATTACACACAGGTGGACTCTATTTACTAATTAGGTGACTTCTAAAGCCAGTTGGTCACACTGGATTTTATTTAGGGGTATCAGAGTACAGGGACAGGAATACAAATGCAAAACTGTGTATCATTTTCTTTTCACTTCACAGTTACTTGCTACTTTGTGTTGGTCTATCACATAAAATCCCAATAAAATACATTTCAGTTTCTGGGTGTAATTTGAAAAAATGTTCAAGGTTCAAGGTGTACAAATACTTTTTCAAGGCACTGTACTTATACCTGCCTAAACTTACTGTTTAACATAGAAGTTTTCACCAGCAGCAATTCACAGTACAGTATAGTAGCACAGTGTGATAGTACAGAGGGCAAGAAAATGGTAACACGGTTCTGTAGACTCATGGTTCTTTTGTATTGAATCGAAATACATGGGCCAGCACAATAGTGCAGCATTGACACCTCACTGGGTTTGATCCTGAGCTTGTGTTACCATATATATGTAATTGCACATTGCACCAGTAAGAGCAGGGTGTGAAGGTTCAATTAGCAGAGTAAGAGCACAGTTTTGCTCAAATTATTTATATATTTTTATATTTTATATATATATTTTATATATATTGCAATGCACAACAATTCTGCTTTAAAATGAACAGATTGCCTCCTAATCATGTCTGTACTTGTATCTGTTCATTCTGAATAATATATTCAGTGACATAGAGATGCTCCAGCCTGGCTGTAAAAAAGAGCAGTTGTTAAATTCTAACAAAAGGAAATTATATTCATATATATTTGTATCAGAATGTACATTTTTGTATTAGGCCCATATATTACTTGGCATAAAGGTTTTGTGTGGACAAAGGATTAATCAGGATTAATCTTTTTTTTTTTTAAATAAGAGGATGACCTACCCTTAGGTAGTAAATGTCAGAAAAAGGATTAGTTAATGTTGTTATTCATTCCACATAAGATCTAAGATCCTAAACTTTTCCTTTGTAAAAGAATTTGTTTTAGAAGCTGCTTATGAGAAAAAATATAAATGGTAGTGTTCATTGAATTGACAGAATTCAGATGAATTCAGATTGTATTGACTTTTTGTTTGTTTGTTTTGTTTTTGTGCTTATTGGGTGTTTATTTACTGTCAGATGATCGCATGTCAAAGTTTATTGTATGTGTTATCTACAATTATCGATTAATATTCTAAGCTACAGTACATGGTAGCTGTAATGGAAGGATTTATACAAAAATGTACAAAAAGTAAATAATTGTGTTTAGATATGTCTTGTAATATATCCCAGAATAGCTCAGCTGTTACAATAGTTTCAAACACTGGCACGTAGAGGCACTATTTCAACCACAGTTAACCTTTGTGCGTACATAGTTATACATGCAAGAAATGGCAATATTTTCTAGAGACCTGTTGCACAGTTCTTTGGGCTGGACTTGTAGCAGATGTAGCAGATTCGGGTCAGCAGCAGATGAAATATTCAGGCAAATACAGCTCCCCTGGACTCAGGTGTAGGAAAAGGCCATAAATTAATCATTCCCCATTCAAGTGATTGACTAGTTTATATGCTCTGGGACTGTGAAGACAAATTTCTTTGCAATACGAATGAGGATAGAATGGCAGCGAAGGAAATCATTTCCATTAAAGCATGTAACCTCATGCCACTGCTGGGGAAAGCCTTTGGGATTGTAAGAAAACTTCACATGCTTTATGAGAGCGTATAAACCAGCTGTTGTGTTGCTGCCTTGAACAGACTCTGTGTGTGTGTGTGTGTGTGTATGTGTGGGTGTATGGGTGTGTGTGTGTGTGTGGGTGGGTTTGTGTGTGTGCAGTTTTGCCTTTTATGGCACTGTGTCATTCTAAATTGTATGCACACACAAACATCCTTGTATGAAACAGTAATGTTGATGGGAACAGGTGTTCCTTGTTAAATCTATTTTCTTGACATTTCTTTTGTCATTTTGTCCAAATTCACAGTGAGATGTTTTGGCCATAATGGATGTAGGCTTTTATTTGATATGATTCTTTTTATTTTTCCTAGGTACCATATGTGAACATCGTTCAGTGACTAAACCTCCAACTAAGTAAAGATCAAAGTTGTCCTTATATACTATCTTATACAGGCCTTTATCTGCTTTTTACAAGCCCTTTAAGCTGTCTTGCACAGCCTACTGTTGGTCATAACCTTGGCACAGGCTTGCAGGGCAATTCTACCTGTAATCCTGCATCACTGAAGCCACACAGACAAAAAGTACACAATAGAAATTTGCAAATGTGTGAATTCATGAAATGAGACACAAGAGCTCAAAAACAATGATATTCCTGCTTTGCCAAATCCATGTGACGTGGGGAAAAAAGAGAACATCTCTGCCTTGTCTCCTCATATCATGTCCAAGCATGACCGGCTGCCAGATCGAGGAGCGGTGTGAGGATGAAGGCAGGCTTTTCATTGGTGACAGTGGTGTCCACTCCTGTCATTTACCAGTGGACCATGTCAGCGCTGCTGGCTATCCTCAGGCCAGTGTGGGTGTGTGTATATATTTTATTTTAGGGTTTTTTTAGGGCATCTGAGACTACAGGTATGCATCAGGACTGGGATCCCACGGCACCCAACAAACAGATTCACAGACAGAGGAGGGTTTACTTTCATGTGGGTGAGAGCGAGTGGTCAGGTGTGAAGCTTGCAGGACAAATATTGAACAAATGGTTTCAGGCTATAGGTTTGTTTTGGAAGTAGAATCAAGTACATTTGTCAAAAATACTAACTGCATAAGTAGGATTTAACAAACAGAATTATGAACTGTAGTGATGCTATCTACTTCTGTTTTTATCCCTAGTCTTTCCATAGGAAACATGGAAGGAAGGAAGAAAGAAGGAAAGCTCATTCTGGATTTAAAACTGGATAACGGAAGATTGGAAAAGGCCATGCAATGTTTTCAACTAGTTTTGATAAGCCTGTGGCCACTGTAGCCTCAGATTCCTGTTCTTGGCTGACACAAGTAGAACCTCGTGTGCATTTCTGTTGTTGTAACTCATCCATCTCAAGGATGATGCTTTTCTTCTCACCACAGTTGTAATGAGTGGTTTATCTGAGTTACTATACACTTCTTGTCAGATGAAACCAGTCTGGCCCTTCTCCTCTAACTTACTCAATCAACAATGCATGTCTGCCCATGGCACTGATATGGCACTCATTGGATGTATTTTGGTTTTTGCACCATTCTGTGCCATGGTCAAAGTCACTGAGATCATTCACTGAGATTTCTCCCCATTCTGATGTTCAAAGTGAACATGAACTACAGCTCTTGACCTTCCAGCTAATTCTTATGGTCCAATCCAATCAGTCCAGCAGCTTTTATTTATTAACCATTTAACTCTTTATGCCCTCCACCAGCTTCTCAGTCAGATTAGTGTGGAGTTTGTTAGTATGTGTTGTGAGGAAACACACTGTGTGCTTACACAAACAAAGCCCAACATGGGAGAGACAAAAGTCACAGAAAATTGTGGAAGCAGACATGCCAAAGCACTTTTGTTGCTATCCAAATCTGTTACAAGTCTCCTACATATTTCACCCCTCAAATCTGCCTCCCCTCTGAGCTGCACCAGTGCCAGCCATGCTGCCAGATCCACAGTACTGATGCCAAGCAGAAATGACACCAAATCTCCCCACAGACTAACTTAATTAGAGCGGCCCCATCCCCTGTGGTCCTCGTGGCAGCAGGCACAAAGGAAGCTTTAGCCGTTTGGATGTGCATGTGTATGTGTGTATTTTGTCATTCCATCTTCAGCAGATGCTTCAAAGCATTGCTGTCTCTTCTATTGAGGGCCAGCATCATTAAACTGTCACTGAAAAGCGATGCCGCTTAATTATAGCAGTCCTCCTTGTGTCTTTGCTGCAGGAGCCACCACAAATGGAGAGTGGCCTGCAGCGGTCACAGGAGCTGAGGGGGTATTTTTACACTGCGCTCAGCGCTTTTATCAAATAAAGTGGTTCACACTGGGGCCACAGAACAATGACAATAGATTATCAAAGCATGCACCTTTTTGATGCCAGTCAATAGGTATTTAATCTTCTTATCGATAGCAGCCTCTCCTCTATATAGCAGGTAATGAATCCACTGTTCGGGGCAAGGTAAGGAAGGAGGCAAAGTTGTAGTCTAGCTAAAATACCTGGGTCTTTTTACATTCTCAGATTCAGGCTTCAGACCTTGACCTTGACCTGACGGATAAGAATGCACTGAGACAATGCTAATGAACAACCTGCAAAAAGTGTGACTTTACCAGTTCAGCTGATATCTCATTTTCACAAGCCTTAGGACAAGATCCTACCAAAGTGCTGCTATGATGTTACCGTTGCAGTGAGGCAATCTCTAATTACAAGTTGTTAAACACTATTAACTCCCTCAAAACACATAACAAAACCCAGGAGAGAGTTTATTAGTCATTTGTTCAGCAGGACTCGAACCGTTATGCCATTAACAGCACGTGAAGGTTTCAATGGCTGCTGTGAAAACATCTGAGAAAAAAAGTTAAAAATATAATGACCGTGTGATTATTAGGATGACACGGTGGATAACACTTCTGCTGGGGGTGTGACAGCACTGACTGGGGTGCATGATGAAGTCATTTGGATGGCCTGGTGAGTGTTTGCAAACTCCCACAAGCGCTGTTATGTTTAGAGTGTTTAGAGGTGGGGGTGATGAAGCCATTCCCTCATTATAATTGCTGTCAACTGGTGAAGCTAAATAGGTAATTAGAAGTTCACTGACACACTGTAACTGGCAGCTCGAACAGGGACTGTGTCCATGGACACGACTGGTTGTAGTCACATCTTTGAACTTAGCAAATATAACATGGTATTTCAACCAAATTGTTATTGTATAGCTAATTGACTAATATTTGAATGTGTATATGGAGTAGGCACAAGTTTACAGAAAAGGGATTAGAGTAAAACTGTTGATATGGCTCCATTTTATCCTTTGCCAAGACTTATAACATTTCACAAATTCAGAAGGTCTAACAAAAAGGCAATTGCTGTTTTAACCTGCATGTTGGCAATGTAAAAGCATCAACCGCGTTCCTGCACTTCAGAAACAGTGAAGTTATTAGAGGTGTAATTTTCACAGTCATTGCATTTATCATATTGCTTTCACCCTCCTTGCTTTCATCACCAGTAGTTGTAAAATATATTCAATCATTTCCTTTTTTTCTCATTTAAATTGATGTCAGGCTGGTTTTTCAATTGGAAGGTCTTATTCACAGATCCTAATCTTAATGTTCATGTTTTATACACAGATGTAATACTAGATTCAGTAGACCAGACCATGTTCGCCTTCTCCGATTACCACCAAAAAAGATCTTTAGCTTCTACTCTCGGATGTGATGATGTGTCAAAGTCATTTACCAGTAATGAGCTTGTGACGGCACAGTTTTTATTTTTGCGTGGGATTTAATTAATGGCCCAAAGACTTTCCATTGTGCTTTGAGCAAATGACTAATAAATCAAAGTGAGAGATTTGTCAGGGAAGGAACATCTGTTTCTTACAAGTATTAAAACACGGGTGACGCTGGCCTGGGCTGTGACCGCGTGAGGCTGTAGGAGTCCTGCGCTCCGAAGCTTCTTCATTTGCTGCTCCAGTGAAGGTGAACAGGGAGCTTTCTAATGGGCCTGTGATGTTAATAAAAGGACAAAAAAGAGAACCAGAGCCACTCTCTCCCAATATCAGGCCTTCTTTTGCTTTTGGGTGTCACTGTCCATAGTCCATGGTTTGTTAGCTAGGGCACATAAACTGCCATGTCAGCACTTTTACCGGATGATTAATGCAACTAAATGAATTCATAAGGTACAGACAATATGAGTTAATTTTCTTCCATGTCCAGCTGCATGTCTGCTGTATACAAACAGCACTGTTTTTTCTTTTTCTATTGCTGAAAAAGTCTAAAACAGTGATGTGGTGTAGTTTTTGATAATGGCCAGAGACCGGAGGTAATACTCATCCTGAATGCCTCTTGAACCTGCACTCTGTTTTGATCTGCCACAAAGGAAGAATAAAACGGGTCACTAAAAGAAGACATTAAAAATGTGCTTGAGTGCCATGAGGCTAAACAGAGCCATTTGTCTCCCTTGGCTGACTCATAGGCAAAGCTGCTATATGCTATCCAGTTAGCATTTTTCAAATTTGAAAGGAATACTTGATCCAAAAATGTTCTTACTGCTACTGACAAAAGAAAGTTAATAGTGGCTAGTTAGCAATAGGCAAGCTCTGCTTGACCATAAAAAAGTGACTCTCTCTTATCATGCTCAAGTCACTATCATGCTGAAAATATCCTGGATATCACACATTTTGTGGACTGCAGCAAATAATTCTTTGGAAATGTCTTTTCCCTCTACTTCAACACTTCTTCTTGTGTGTTGCATTACAATAGATGAGGGAGGTCACTACAGTATGGAATAAATCAGCTTTTTAGGATGTACCACTTCTCTGAGAGCTCTTACTTTTACTGCAGGGCCACGGAAGTTAATGCCCCCACTTCTAAAAAAAAAAGTCACCTCATAGCCATTCATCAGCTTTCCAAGAGAGCAGACATTGGTTCCACTCTTTGGTTTAATTGTTAATGCTAATTGCTATTTATTGGCTCAGATGCAAATGATAGGCCAGCCAAAGTGAAATTTTATGATGAGTGAACTCCCCCTTTCGCACAAATTGAAAAAGTGAAACAAGAGGAAGATGAAATGAGGCGAGGAAGGTCTTAATGGTGGCTTTTTAATGGGGAAGGCAAAATTAAGACTGATTTACGCGGCATGATCCCCTGTTTCCTCCCATCAGCCCATTTGGCAGGAAAAATGGAAAAGTAATTGTTGGGCTTTTTTGATGCAATGCCTCAAACCATTATTTATTGACTGAAATTAATCACTGTTTATCCTTTATTCACACAAAACATGCTCCATCAGCATCACAAAATCCTACACTTCATTTTGTCACTTTCACGTTACCCTCAGAAGGGGGGGACATTGGTGTTTTGGGGGTTGGGGATTCTCTTGAAGCATGTCCTAATTCCTCAAGTTAAGTGACTTGGTATTGACTAGTAAGATGTCTGTGTAGATGCACATTATAACTACAGCCCTAGAAAGTAGCAATAGTTTACACACAGGTCTGTAGACCTTACTAAAAAATGATGGCTTTCTAAAATAATTTTGTGGCATGACAGTATAATTCATTCCTCCCCCTATCATGGAAACACTGTTGAATTAGTCACAATGGCTGTAATCGCCCTTCCTCCAAGCTCCAAATGCTCTTTGCAGTTTGCACAGTTGTGTACATTATCTTACACCTTACATTCACCTGTGCTGTAGTGTGTTTGGATTCCATTCGCTCATTTCTCTGGATACATGTCCACTTATTACTGCACTTACACCTTCATGCAGTGTTTAACACTTGCACTTTCCTTCCACGATTCCTCATTTGTCTCTTACACTATATCACTCAGTGCTACTTTACCCTTTAGTTAATTCTAATGACAGCAGCATAGCATGAACTTTATGCCACTTCATGTGTGCCTCTCTATGGTGATTGGTGGAAATTATAGCAAAACAGACAGCATATTTAGGGCAACACGGTGGCTCTGTGGGTAGCACTGTCGCCTCACAGCAAGAAGGTCCTGGGTGGGGCGGTCTGGGTCCTTTCTGTGTGGAGTCTGCATGTCCTCCCCGTGTCCGTGTGGGTTTACTCCGGGTACTCTGGTTTCCTCCTACAGTCCAAAGACATGCACGTTAGGTTGATAGGTGTCTCTAAGGTGACCCTAGTGTGTGAGTGTGTGTGTGTGTGTGTGTGTGTGTGTGTGCCCTACAATGGATTGGTGTCTAGGGTTGTTCCTGCCTTGTACCCTAAGCTGCCAGCTAGGCACCGGCTCTCCCGTGACCCTTAAATAGAAATAAATGGTTAAGCTAATGAAATGAAATGAAGACAGCATATGTTAAAGTTGTCATTTAATTCAATTCAATAAAATTTTATTTCTAAAGCACTTTTAACAATGGACATTGTCCCAAAGCAGCTTTACAAAGACATCCAGGCATAAGTTTTAACTTATGTAAATTTTATCCCTAAATGTTATCCGCAATGAGCAAGCCAAGGGCGAGGGTGGCAAGGTGAAACTCCCCTGAGATGAGTCCAGTGGATGGTATGGTAAGTTATGCTATAGCCTGTAGTCCATAGTAATGTTTAGCTATTCTTGTTTAACAACTTAAGTATTCAGTATTTTCTGGATGTAGTATTATAAATTCTAGTCTAGTTACTGATGTACTATGACCTAAACAGTACTTAATATACCATGCACCACGGCTGCATTATTCAATAATATGACCAGCATTTCATTCACTGACTGTCTGAAGGTGCATACTATAGAGACTTTTCTTAAAGTAGAGTAAACATACAGGTATCTTGAAGGTGTTCCATAAATTCCTCATGCAAGACTCCATTAAGCATGTCCTCTGACCAAATTACTGTGTATTGCTGTCAGCTACTAATCACTGTGATGAAGGGAGCAATTCCTAGTCATAGGCCCCAGGCTCCAGTATGAACACCAGCCTCTTGGGAACTGACTTCTGTGGTAAGACAGCATGCATGAGGTCTCTGACAAGCAGACTCAATGGAGTGGTCAATTCATAAGTACACACAGACGAAAGGCAGTCTCAGTCTAATGAAGGCCACTTTGAGCTTTTCATGCTTCTATATTACACCCGCTGAGACTGTCAGCTTTTATCCATCCATGTTTACCATATCCTTTCAGTTGCACCTATTTCAGTGATTAAAATCCTTGGAGCGCCACTGCCAGGTGCACGCCTTGCCAATTAAAATTCAATCCAATCGTGTGGCGGCCATAAAGGGCTGTGATTCCAGGAGGGAGAGTGGGTGCCACACCATGTGATCTGGGGAGGTTAATGCAGTTAGAGTTATTTCACAGTCCATTAAGGAGCTTATGTTGACCCCCTGACCTCCGAGCCAACAACACCGAATCCATTATCATCACAATGGAAGGGCTGCTGCACTGGCTGACATGACAATGGGCCTGGGAAATCCCAAGTTAGCACTTAGCAACAATGAAATGGCAGACACCTTTTTTTCCCCTTGTCTTCCCTTCCGCTGTCTCTCCTTTCTCTTTCTCTGGTTTTGTGGTTGGACTGTTAATACAGCCAAACTATAATTTGCATTGTTATATTTTCCAATTTACAGAAAAGGACACTAAAATAGGAAAGATAGGGAAAAGAAAGAGGGGGCTCATGGCATTTGGCTGAATTATATGAAAACCAAATGCTAGTAAGAGCTATAAGTGACCGAGTGTGTGAAAGCGAATATTACAAGTCTCTGATACTCAACTCTAACAGATAGCTCCAGACATAGATGAAGTTATCAGATTCAGAGGGTCACTGAAATGAAATTCCTGCTGGGATCTTTTGTTAAAATCAGTTATCTTTAGAAAGTAATAAAAGTCCTTCTGAGTGCAAAGATAAGTTTCTGTATGTAAATGTAACCGTGCCTAATTAACACTTCCTGCTTGAGCTACTTAAAAAATGACGGCAGCTTTTTTGCATCAGGTTATAGATCACGCAGATCTAAACTTTATATAAAATACTCATTTATTACTTTTTTGTATTACATTTTATTACTTATTTTGCAAGTAAGACAACTTAATTTGTAATTTTCTTCAGTGTGGGATCTACTTAACAGTTAAGAAATATTGTTTTTTATTGTAACAACAGGATCCGGCATAAAAAGACTCACACATACAACAAGCAGAAAAGAGAAACAAAACCATTGGACTATGGGGAAAGATGGCTAAAAGACTACATGACATAAAAGACTTACAAAAGGACATGGTAAATAGACCAAGATTTACATATTAAATAGCATACTACCAACAAAAAAAAAGAAAATTGAATACATGCTGCAGTGAGGCACACAGTATTTTGGGAATCCTCGGCATGCTCCTCTCCACTCTTCCATGTCTGGAGACAGACACCATGGTACTGTGTATTTATCCAGTAGATGACCATTATTCTGTGTTCATTAATATTGTGGTTGCCATTAAAAGTAAAATTCATTCCAAGAGTGTAAAACAACCTGCAGCTCCTCCCAAATATATTTACCTACAGGGGTTAGACAATGAAACTGAAACACCTGTCATTTTAGACCACAATAATTTATTAGTATGGTGTAGGG